>CATIWR010217030.1:0-16729 GCA_949677035.1 Omphalea diandra
CATATATAGTTTCTCTCTAAACAAAACACACAATACAATATTCTATTTATTCAAATTTTACCCCCCAATATATAGATATATATATATATATATATATATATATATATATATATATATATATATATATATATTTCAAAATTAAAATAATATACATCAAAGAATTATTTTGAAAATTATTTTAAAAACAAATCAAATGATAGCATAAAAATATAATTTTATAAAAGCTAACTCCAAAGATATTAAATGATAACATAAGACATAATTAGATATGATTTCATACAAATCAATATTTTCAAAATCATATCGGACTAAGAAAATCTGGAATCCATTAGCAGTCTGGTTTGGTTTAATCTAAAAATCCGAAAGTAAAAAATGACCATAATAAGAAAAATCACCCTAAACTGAAAATCAAATAAAAACGATACCACTTAAAACTACGTTGTTTTGTAAAAATATTTAAAAATTATATTATTTTACTCAAAATTTAAATTTTAAAAATAATTTTTATTACTTTATTATATTAATTTTTATTATTTTATTGTATTGTTTTTTTTAGTTTTAAAATATTTGTTCAATATTATTTATATATTTTTCAGAAAAAATAAAAAATGTCTTATTGAATCAAATCCATTAAACTGGTCGAGTTGACTGATTTGAGCTTTAATCTGATTTTAAGAACACGGATAAAAACTAATCTATTTAGCATACTAACAGAAAAATACAGATGAATAACAGCTAAATACTTCACAGATAATATATATATATATATATATAGTCAGTCAATTGAAAGAAACATGGACAGCGTGTATATATATGTGTGTGTGTGTGTGTGTGTGGGGGTTTTAGAACAACCAGATTACAGTAACACCAATGTCACGATCCAGTTTTGTCAATCTTTTATTATGCTTCAATCTGTTCTCCATCTTAAGCACCTCTCTAACAATAGACACCATTAACCCAAACTATCCCTTAAGAGATGGGGAGACTCTTGTTTCAGCTAGCCAAACTTTTGAACTTGGATTTTTCAGTCTTTCAGATCCTGAAGTCCAATACTTGGGAATATGGTACAAGAAAATATCTCTTCGTACAATTGTATGGGTGGCCAATAGAGAAACTCCTCTCTATAATACGTTGGGAGCTCTGAATATCACTAGCCAAGGCAATCTTGTCCTTGTCAATGGCACTAACCATATTTTCTGGTCATCAAATACATCAAGAACCATAAAAGATCCCGTTGCACAGCTGTTGGACACCGGAAATCTTGTGGTAAGAGATGCAAATGAGACAGATAACTTCCTGTGGCAGAGTTTCGATTATCCTACCGATACTTTACTTCCAGAAATGAAAGGTGGTACTAACTTAGTAACTGGGCATGAGTCGTTTCTGTCTGCTTGGAAGAGCGTAGATGATCCTGCTCCAGGACAATTTTCAGTGCACGTGGATCTTCATGGGTATCCGCAGCTACTTATTAAGGAGGGGAATGAAATACTTTGTAGACCAGGGTCATGGAACGGCATACGTTTTACAGGGATTCCCGCAATGTGGCCTAGTCAAGTCTTTACATTTGATTTTGTAATGAATAAGGCCGAGGTCTATTATAAGTATGATGTCCATAGTAGCACAATTGTTGTGAGGGATACAGTAAATCCATCAGGACTTTTACAGCGCTTGTCGTGGAACTATCAAACAAATAATTGGGTGGTTATGATTACATCACAAGGAGATCAGTGTGGAAATTATAATTTATGTGGTGCAGATGCTATCTGTGACGTGAATAAAGATCCCATATGCTCATGCCTAGATGGGTTCGTACCCAAGTCTCCAGGAGATTGGAATAAGCTAATCTGGTCAGGTGGGTGCGTTCGCAGGACTCCACTAGATTGCGGTAATGAAGACGGATTTTTAAAGCAAGCAGGAATTAAACTGCCAGACACTTCTACATCTTGGTATAACAATAGTATGTCTCTTGAGGAATGTAAGAATTTGTGTCTGAGGAACTGCTCCTGCTCTGGTTGCGCAAACATGGATATAAGGGAAGGTGGAAGTGGCTGCTTGCTTTGGTTCAATGGCCTAAATGATATTAAAGCATTAGCTGCTGGTGGGCAAGACCTTTATGTAAGGATGGCTGCTTCAGAATTATGTATGTCTTATTGTGTCTTCACATCTTAATTTAACGTCTCAAAACTTAAAAAATTAATCTGTCTCAAATTCAGAATATGTCCACTAACTATATATATATACCTGCTCTTGTTTCAGCTAGAATTGAGAAGCACAAGATTTTCAATAAGATGAAAGCGGGAATTATTGCTGCAGCTGTCACGGTGGTTGTTATCATGCTGATGGTCTTTTGCATCTGGAGGAAATATAAAAGCAAGCATGGTATGTAAACAAACTCTTTTTAAAAAAAAAAAAAAAATTTCTAATTGGGATTCGAATACATAACTTCACGGCCTTGGATATAGATATGGATATATTAATACCTCGATTTTCTTATGTTTTACATTGAAATTTCAACTAATTATTGAAGCTAGAAGCTTATGGCAGGAATTATCGTCCTAAATTTTTAATGGTATTAGTTTGTTTAGTCCACGTGTTATTGGAGTTCAACCTCATATTTACCATTGTCATAAAAAAATTTTATAGGCTCGCAAATATAAAATCACACCATATTTTTTCTATAATTTTCTCTAAACTTTATTATTTATAATCTATATATTTTAGGAGTGAAAATAGATGATCAATTGGAGGGTTATGAACACAGAGACAAAAAGGTAGACATGGAGTTACTTACATTTGATCTGATCACCATAGTACAAGCAACAGAGAACTTTTCCAATAACAACAAACTGGGGCAAGGTGGTTTTGGACCTGTGTACAAAGTAAGTCAACAATTTGCATATATAAAAATTGAATTTTGTTCTATGTTTTAGATAAGTGATTAATTAGCTGGCAAATCTTTTTCCGTTGTTCTGATTTGTTAGGATTAGAATTATTTTTTTATCCAAATTTTATATAGTAAGCCTAATCGCTATTTACGTAATTGTTTTGTTTTCTTTTAATGTACTGTGAGATGTTATATCTGAAATATTATCTACTTGAAAAAATTTTATGTTCAAAATTTCAACATAGCCCTAATAAACATTTTTTTATAGGGCATATTGATTGATGGGCAAGAAATAGCAGTGAAAAGACTGTCAACAAGTTCTGTGCAGGGGTTGACGGAGTTCAAGAATGAAGTTATTTTGATCTCTAAACTTCAGCATAGAAATCTTGTTAAACTTCTCGGCTGTTGCATTCAGAAAGATGAGAAAATATTGATCTATGAGTTCATGCCAAACAAGAGCTTGGATTTTTTTATTTTTGGTTTGGTTTTCAACTGTGATCTCCAATTATTTTACTTGCCCTGCACTAATCCAAATATGATATTTTAATAACATGGATAACATATTTGATCAGATCAGGCAAGCAAAATTCTTGATTGGCAGAAACTCTTTCACATTGTTAATGGAATCGCTAGAGGACTACTTTATCTCCATCAAGATTCAAGATTAAGAATCATCCATAGAGACCTCAAAGCAAACAATGTGTTATTGGATAAAGATAAGAATCCCAAAATTTCAGATTTTGGTATGGCTCGAATATTTTGGGAAGACCAAATGGAGGCCAATACAAATAGAGTGGCAGGAACATAGTAAGTACATACATACCAAATGTCCAGTTTTCTTTAATCTTGGCTAGCGTTTGAACATCTATTAATGGTAATTTGCAGTGGTTATATGGCTCCTGAGTATGCTGTAGATGGGCTTTTCTCAATGAAATCCGATATCTTTAGCTTTGGTGTATTAGTACTGGAGATAGTAAGTGGCAAGAAAAATAGAGGATTTTCCCACCCTGATCACAACCATAATCTTCTTGGACATGTAAGAATACGTTAATTGTTACATTCATTTAATTACTGAGTTGAAAAAACTTGTAATCTATGATTCTTAATTTCAGGCATGGAAACTATGGATAGAAGAGAGGCCAATGGACCTAGTTGATAATAACCTAGATTCTTTTATCATATCAGAAGTGTTGAGGTGCATTCATGTGGGTCTGTTATGCGTGCAGCAACGACCTGAAGACAGGCCAAATATGTCATATGTGGTTTTGACGTTGGGCAGTGAGAGCTTACTGCCTCAACCGAAGCAGCCTGGGTTTTTCACAGAAAGGAATATGCCTGAAGCGGAGTCTTCATCCTCAGTAAATGAAATGAGTACTACAATGATAGAAGCACGGTAGAATATCACCAAGTAGGTCTCAATAATTAATATGAAATGCATACATATCACAGTCTAATTAAACCCATTATGTAAGATAAGGAATGCAGCAGTCTCAAAAACTATACCCCTGGGTTCATGTTCCTAGCATGTATTAGCTTTCCCTTGTTGGTAAGATCTCTGTATGGTCAACATTGCGAATTCAAAAAGCTTATTTTCCAACTTCTATTATCTCTTTTTTTTTAAAAAAAAAAAATATCAGCATATCAAATGTTATATAATAAACTTATTTGGCATCCAACGAAATCGTCATACTGAAAGGACCTATATATAGACAAAATCGTTGGGCTGAGGCAGCACATGATCAGTAGTCAACCCAACGAACTTGAGGTGAAAGGTCTTCACACAAATTATAGACTAGTGAAGATGATTTCTTCTATTTTATTTTAAACCTAAAAAAGTTGCTACTAACAATAAAAATTGTAAACATTTGTATAATTGATGCAAAGCACTTGAAGGAAACATTAAAACCACAATCTTTATTTTTGACACTGAATATTTGTTTACAGCTGGACCTCATTTTGCGTAAGCATGCGGGTCGCAGCATATAAATTAAAATGTGGACCTGGACTTCTCCCATATTTTGACAAGTGTTAGGGTCTAAGAAATATGTTGTACTATGAACTTGACTTCGGCCCATGATGTTAATAGGATGAGGTTAATATCTATAAATTTACGTTGTACCTGCAGCAGACTTGTACTCCCAGTAGGATTCTATCATTAAGCAAATGTGACATACAAAGGAAGGGGTGCACACAGCAATACAATTTTTTTTTTTCTAAATCTTATTTTCTGTTCTATTCTCTTCTTTTTGAATTCTGCTTCAGTGATTTCTACCTAAATACCATTTTGATTTGATGGTGTTTTGCCTACATATTCACCCCTAATTGACAGTTCTTTGCTTACATATCAAATCCAATTAACTCAGGCTAATTGTTTTTATATTGAGATTTTTTTGAACTAACAGTACTTGGCATCAAGATCCTTAATTATTTAGTTTACCTTTGAAAATTTATTTGGCGATAACATCTTTTTGGCACACATGGTGGGACCTTGTATGCCAGTGGAGACTAGGTATGATGCATAAAGAGAAAAATTAGATCGTCTAAAAGAGTGCGAATGAAAATTTACAGGCCAATGACTCAACTCAAGGGGATGATCTGGCAGACTGCCAAAGGCATACCCTTTTGCCTAAATAACCTATTCTAAGCAATCAAAAAGGCCAAAGACGAGCGAGAGGTAGACATTCACCAAGCTCATTGCTCATAAGAACAAATAAATAAGGGTTCTAAAGAAAGAGTTGGACTGAAAGTCATCCACCCTTATAACGATGACTAGGCTGGTTAGGGCGTATAGGAAGACTATGGATGATTGCATGGCATTGGCTGTTCAGCAAGCGAAGGAGGGAACCCAATAGCCTACGATTAATCTCTGGATTATCAATTAACTCATTTTTTCATTTCCA
Source organism: Omphalea diandra (assembly GCA_949677035.1). Lineage (NCBI taxonomy): Eukaryota > Viridiplantae > Streptophyta > Magnoliopsida > Malpighiales > Euphorbiaceae > Omphalea > Omphalea diandra. Next base: position 5,785 of record CATIWR010217030.1, read on the forward strand.
CATTAGTATTAGGCAGTCTCTTGCTATATAAGTCTAAACTTTACATTGGTGATTCTTTACCTTTCAAGCAAACTTGTTATGATCTTGTCATGATACTCCATTGGAGGGACATTTAGCAATTGGAGGAACTTGTCTACGAATGAAACAACATGTTTATTGGCTAGGTATGCTTAAGCAAGTTGAGCAATGGGTTTCTCAATGTGATATTTGTCAAAGATGTAAAGTTAACTACTTGTCCCTTCCTAAGCTTGGCAATATATCTCTTAGACTTTATTAAGGGTTTACCAAAGTCTAATGGATAAGACGCAATTCATGTGGTCATGAAACGCTTTACTAAAATTAACCATTCTATAGCCTTGACTCATGCATACACTGTTGTCAAAGTTGCCAAGTTGTTCCTTGATCACATATTCAAATTACATGAGATGCATGCTACTTTGCATTGGACCATGATAAAGTTTTTATAAGTTTATTTTGGCGAATTATTCAAAGTTTTTAGGACTACTCTCCACTTTAGTTCTGCTATATCCATAAATTAATGGTCAAATAAGACAACTCAATCAATGTTTTAAGTCTTATTTGCAATGTATGTATTTTTATAATCCTTCCCATTGGTCTAAGTAGCTTAGTTTGGTGGAGTGGTGGTATAACACTACTCATCATAGCGGCATTAACATGTCTCCTTTCCAAGCATTATATGGTTTCCCTCCCCTTCACTTTCAGCATGTTTCAGAAGAATGTACTCTAGTTGCTAACGTAAAAGAATTCTTGTTATAAAGATAGCAGACGAACACTTTATTAGAAGATAAGCTCCATAAGGGTCAAAATCATATGAAGCAATATGTTGATGAAAGGACTAAAAGGCAATTTGAAGTGGATGATTTATTTACTTAAAGCTTCGGCCCTATTGACAAACTATAATAGCACCTTGTAAGAAACTCATTCTATGTTCGATGCACTAGCTGTGCATAGGAAATTAAAAGAAATTACATAAGAGAAATAAAGAGAAAAGAAAAGAAAAGAATTTTCTTTTCTTTTATATTGTTTGGATTTCTTATTTGCATTAAAAGAGGAAATTGAAATTCATTAAATATAAATTTATCTTTCTAACCTCAATAAAAGAGATAATATATGAAAACAAATGGGGATATTTTAGTAATTTAACATTTCTTACACTTTTTAACTCATCATTTCCTTCCATTTCTCTCCAAAATGGAGAAAAAAAAATTTATTAGTATAATTTCTCTTCAAAAGTTTATTAGAAAATATAAATTCTCTCCATTTCTTTTCTTTTTTTCTCTTATTTACAAACCAAATAAAGAAAATATTCTTTATTTCGTTTCTGTTCTTTTCGATTCTCCTAACTTCTCTCCAACTAAACAAGGCTGAAGCTTTCTGCTAAATATTTTGCCCTCTATCATATTCTCAAAAAGATTTGGTACTGTTGCTTATTAACTGCACCTGCCTGTAGGATCTCAGATACACAATGTCTTTCATGTGTCTTTACTTAAAAGGAAGTTGGGCTCAGATCAATTTGTTCAAACTTCTCTTCTTGCCATTGGTTCTTTGGATTCTTTTATCATTGAACTACTTATCCTTGGCACACGAGTCATTTCTAAGAAAATTCAGAGTGTACATGAAGTTTTAATTTAGCGGACCAATTTATCTACAGAATAAGCTATTTTGGAGGATATTTCTTTTCTTAAAGCTCAATTTCCAAATTCTAATCTTGGGGGCAAGATTGTTTTTCAAGAGGAGGGTATCGTTAGTACTGTATTCCTTATAATGGGCACACATGTATCTGATAATTAGCTAAACATTAGCTAATGGAATTAATTAATAAGCTTGCTAAGCTGGTAAAGTGGTTATAGAGCCACTACCGGTTGATACTACTAATTGTGCATTATAACGATTATCATAACAGAAAAAAACAATTACTATTCTCTCTTAGTCTTTCTTTTCTTACTTCCTTTCTTCTTCCTCTTTAATTTTACAACTTCTTCCTTTTCATACTTTCTTTCTTCTCCCTCTTACTTCTGTTCTATCTAATCTTGTGAATTAAGGCATGAATTAACACAAGTCCTTATAAAATCTAAAGCGATGGTTTTGATACCAACTCAGACAATAAAAAAAACAAATGTATTTTGTTGTTCTATGTTATATATAGAAAATGAACATTACAATGATATGTATACATAGATATAGAGATGGTAAATATGTCAAATTGAGTAGATTAAGTCAATTTCGGATGAGGTCATTTAAATGGATTTAATTTAGATCACTTTAAATTGTGAATGGATTAGATAAAATCATTTGGTCGAGATGCAAAAAACAAATTAGGTTATTTTATAGTTTAAGATGGAGTCAAATAACATAACTCATAAAAAATATTATTTTAATTTTAAAATAAATTATAATTGTTTTTAATAATTTAAATTAGATTAATCAAATTAATTACATATCATATCAGAATTAAATCGATTTAGATTAATTTACTGATCAAATCACATCAGTTTTAATTGAGTTAAATTCGTATTGAATTGAGTCAAAAAAAATTTCAAATGAATTTAGAAAATTGCTGTTCTACAGAGATGTTACGAGACAATGCAATAAATTTATGGGTGAAAGTTACAACTGATTAATCGGTCCCCTATTATTGGATCACGGAAAGTCGGTGACACAGTTTGGGATGCAAGTGGATGAGCATGTCATCATTCTTATTCATAGCTGACCATGTGCAAATTAGTTAAATGTTTTTTTTTTTTTTTGCGTTGATCCATATTCTTATTTGGCGACTTTATTATAGTCTTCCACGACAATATTATACGAAATTTATAGTTAATTTTTGAATTTTACTATTTTCAACACATAATTTTTTATGAGGAAAATATTGGTATGTGGATTTTTCTCTATATTTTAAGGATTCACTTTAACAAATAACAAAGAAAGTCAACATCAACAGATGTAGTGTATTTTTCTATTATTATTTTGAATGGATAAATTTGCTTCACCAAATAAAAAAAAAAACTACAAAGATATTTATTAATTAAAAGGAAATGTACTGGGATTAATAAAAAAGATAAAAAGAGGAAGGATCCAAGGTAATGAAGAACCAGGCCATCTGAATTAGTATTATATTAATTCCATCTAATGTATCTTCAGCTTCTGGTTATGATCAATCGGATATCTCTTCCTCGTCTGAAAATAATAAATAAATGCCGCCTGGCCTTGGAGTTTTTTTTATTTTGCGTCAACCTGGCCTTGTAGTCAAGTAGTCGGAAAGAATAGGTGTTGAGTTCGAGCTCTTTTCTAAGAACAATAAAGATTAATTTCTCATGTATTAAATTGAGTGGTTTGAGAAAATTTTTTTTTATAGACTTCTATAAAAGAATTTAATAATTGTACAACTGTCTAAAAAAAAAAAAAGAGATAGTACCAAGCCATTGGTGTGGTTATCTGAACAACCATGTTTAATTTATAATAGACCTGCAGGCTTGATTCAAGATTCACTCGAGAATTTTTCAAAATTGATTTGAGATTAATCGAGTCGAATTCGACCTCGAGTAATCGAGTGAGCCTAATTTGAGTATCAAACTACTCGACTTGAGAAACTCACAAGTCCAATAGAGTTCAGATATATTTAAAATAAATGAGTCTAATTAAATCTAATTTAAGTATTCGAGTACTTGACCGAACTTGAATTTGAGCTTAAAAATTAAAACTTGGGCTTCAATCGAGCTCGAGCTTTATAAGGTTCGGCTCGATTTGACTTGACTATACCCTTAACTTTGGAGGCTTTTGCCTATAGAGTAGTAATAATCATTGTTTTTAAAAATTGACTGTTAATGTATCAATGAGTTAATTATAATATTTAAAAATAAAAAACAATTTAAAATTAATTAAATTGATCACTGTTTAATTTAACAAATTAATTCAGTCTATCTTCAAAATACTGGTAAAAATATGGTTCACGGGGATCTAAGGTCATATATTTTAAGGAGACTAAGAACTACTAGTGTCCTCCTGCCAACCATTCAAACTAAGAAATATAAACATCGTAGGAAAGGAGGTCCTGTCTCAAACTAGAACCTCTTCCATAAGAACAAGAATGATAAGTAACTCCAGCTAAGCGATAAGCTACTCGACTGGCAGTTCTACGAGCAAAATTAAAACAAACAACAGAAAACGAATTGGAGAGAGAAGAGATGCCCGAAACAAGGAGGCCCAACTGTGCATGATAACCTAAGTTGCTACTCTCCTTTGCTAATTCAAGACTGGCTTTGCGAGATAGATTATTAACTCAATTTGATTCAATTTGGTTCAACCCTTATATTTTACTTTATTGCTATTTTATAATTTGATTAATTTAATTTGGTAAAAAAATAAATAGGTCGACAAAATGAATCAACTACTCATTGAGTCAATTTAATTTAATTCAATTCTTATATTTTTTTTTATTCAGTTCAATTGCTATCTTAAAACTTTGATTAATTTGATTTTGATAAAATTAGTAAGTCGAATAAATGAACTAACTCCTCATTAAATCAATTCAATTTCTATATTTTTCTTTTTTTGGTTCAATTACTATCTTATAATTTTAATTAATTTAATTTGATAAAAAAATTAATATGTCTGACTAAATCAACCAATTGTTCAACCCTTATCTATATTGAAAGATGAAACAAAGGCAAACTTACTAGTTGATTTGTTCAATCTATGTCTCTCTTTTCCAAGTTCAATGTTAGATTGTTTGATTCTCTAAACTTTTTTTTGCTGTTTTAATTTTTTCTATTTGTAATTTTTTTTTTGAAAAGAAGAATAAAACCATACTATATGATTTAGTAATTTTTATTTGAATATTAAAATTTAATTTATATAAAAATGATACCATGTGATATATACATCATTAATCACATAAGCCATAAAACATATTATGCCGTCTAAAATACTGACATACACATCACTCAATGAAATCTGTTTCGATACTCAAGTAACATATCATATATTTAAAAACATATATAAAAAAATATAATATGGTTTAATTTATTTTGTTGTACTTTGATTATATTATATTGTTTTATTTTTCTTTTGGAATAGAACAGGAAAAAAAAATAGTTCAATAATTTTACGTATTTTGCTCCTCTTCTTTCTCCTTTTATATGTTCAATCCTTCTCTCTCTTCACATTTTCACATAATATATATATATATATATATATATATGCACAACTATTTTTTTAAATGATATTTCATGCAAATATGTTACAAATGGAGTTATGATTCTATTTCATTTACTTTTTTTAATTTTTAAAACGTAAAATCACTAAAAATTATTGTCATATAATGTTAATACTATTTTTTAAAAAAAATAATAGCATATTGCTAATTTTATTATACTTCATATTATTTTTTATATATATATTTATGGTAATGATATTCCTCAGTTCTTATATCAATCAAAATAATTCTATTAGTAGTTATATTTACTCTTGATTTTTATATTATATTAGTGGAGAAGATAATCAAATTAAAAATTTTTTAATCTCGGCTAACAAACCTTTTTTTTTCCCATCAAAAAACCCTTTTTTTTTTTTTTTTTGTTCTATAGCTTATTTCGACTGTAGCTGTAAAATCTTGCCAATAATAAGTCCATATCATTAGATCTATTAATTTTTTAATAGAATATTTCTTTCTTTTAAGTTTTTATACTTTTTAAAGTTTCATTAGCTGTTGAAGGAAAATAAAAGAGTTTTTTTTTATTTTATTAGTAGATCTGTAATTTAGATCACTTGAAATTTACTCTGCTTTTTTGTTTTATTGTGTCAATTTATTTTTCTATTTTGTTTATCTTAATGAGTTCTAGATTTATAGATCTAATTGAGTTTATTATTATATTTTCTTATTTTATTGAGTTTATGGGTCTCTCTTCATCAGTTTATTATCTTTATATGAGAATATGGGTAGATTCTTTTAAGAAATCTTTTTATTCTTTCTATTTGAAAGCTTCTTTACATTTGATAAGTAGCTTATTACTGTTTTAATTAGAATCATTTAAAAATTAAGAGTCAGCCTCGTTTTATATGTGATAAGTAGCTTATTACTGTTTTAATTAGAATCATTTAAAAATTAAGAGTTAGCTTCGTTCAAAAAATTTAAAGTCGATATATAGCGAAAAAAAAAAATCACTAAACAGATCATTGTTCATCGTCGAGTTACAAGGTATAAAACTTTATCAATATGATTGGAGTTTTCAAAAGAAACTATTAGAAGAATATTTTAACTGTGATCATTAAATTATAGTCCAAATTTTATGATGCTATATAACTTATTTTTTCATCGTAAAAATCACTAAACTATTATAAATCTTTTATATCAGTTCTCAAATAGTTTTTGAGTAATTAAACATTTAATTGGCTCCTTAAAAATATATATTAGTCCAAATTGATATTTTTAATTAATTTAACTCTACACTAAGATTAAAAGGTTATTTAAACAAAAAAAAATTAAATTTTCTTATTTTAAAATGATAAATTTATTTATAGATTATAAAAATAAATTAAAAAACATATTTTCTCAAATAAAAAGACATTATTATAAATATTAGTAATGCCTAGTTTTAAATTTTTTGAAGAGGTTTTCTCTTATATGAGGACTTACTCTCTTATATTTCAACTTTAAATTTAATAATTAATTTTTTGAAATAGCTGAATTATTTTAATTATTTTTAAAATTTTAACTTTATATCAATTAATTTTCAAAGTAATATTATTAGATATTTATTATTTTAATTTCATATTTTACTCACATATATTTTAAAAGAAACATCTTTCATGTAAATTTAGTGTATTTAAGTAATTAATTTCTCTAAAACTAACTCTAAAAATCTAATGAAGATTAAAAAATTTCACGATGAAAATATTTTAAAATTATTTATTGTTTATATATAGATTAAATCGGCAATATGTATTTCATATTTGACATGTAAATTAGAAATAATTTTATTTTAAATAAGAAAAATGATGAATTTTCTCTTTTTTAAAAATTCTAAAAGAAAAACTAAACAAAATGAAAATATGAGGTGAGAATTAAATTTAAGAAGGTTGGATAAGGAAGATTTCAAAACTACAATAAAAATCAAAATATAATTATTTAAAGAAGATATGGATTGTTATTAGGGAAGAAAAAATGATATTTTTTTAATTTTATATTCTTAATAAATTTATTTATTTAAATATAAAATTTATTTTTTTATTTTTTGGGCTTTAATAACTTTTAGACAATTGCATAGGAGTTAAATTAATAAAAAAAATGAATTTGGAGCTATATACATTATAAAAAAAAAAATTAGAGAGACAATTGAACTTTCATCTATGCAAAATTATTTAAAAAAAACTAATCCAAAATACTTACACTAATTTAGTGACTTTTGTCATAAAAAAATAGTTATAACTGTCATAAAATTCAAGTCATAGTTTAATGACAATAAGTACAAATTACTCCAATATTAAATCGGCAATATATATATATATATATATATATATATATATATATATATATATATACCAAATTTGTTATATAAATAAGAGTTCCATATTTTTTTATTTTTTTAAAAAAGAACGCTGGAATAAATATGAAGTTCATTCTTTGAGGAATCCCACATATACGTGATAGTCAAATAACTTTAAAACTGTTTTGTCAAAGAAAAAACCCTTGAAAACTGGATTTTTTTTTTTGAAAAAAAAAAAAGAAAAAAAAAGAAGTTTCAAGTTTATGTATCTTAAATGCATTTTTTTTTTTTTAGTTGTGAAAATGGAAACACCGGTAAATATGATACTTATAATGATATAATTGATGATAAGGCTAGGGAACCTTTTTGCAGAATGAAATATATATCAAGTACACGAAAGTTGTCAAGTAGAAAAGTACTGAATTAATTAAGCAAACCAACACCTGTTATTGGGTATCCAAAAATCCACATGGCACGACGATCAGTCTGCAATTGGAGGTGTTAGCCCTGAAAGGTAGCTACGTCAAGGCCCTTGCTCGAGTAGCTCATAGCAGGAGCACTATATCTGCTGAAAAGTTTGTAGGATGAGACAAGTGAAAGCAATGCATAAATAACAACTACGACAAAGGTGATGACCACAGATGCTGTGGCCTTGTAACAGAATCCACCAAACGAAACACAAGCTGCACTCCAGGTGATGGCCGTGTCTCCCTTTCTTGCCAAATACAGAACCTCCGCTGATACAGCTCCCGCAGCTAGTATTATATAAGTTAACACCTGGTCAAGAAAGAAGAATGTCCAGGCTCGGGACATGGTGGATGGTCGAGGCACGGCTACAATGACAGATGAAAGAAGGGAATAACCAGCACATATGCCATTGGCGTGCACCAAATACCTGAAAGCCCCAAGATCTGAGTAAGAAATAGAGCCATAGTTCGTAGTCTCAGAATTTTTTAGCATGATGACGAGAGCTGAGACGCATAAAGCCATTGGAATGAGACGCAGAATGGTCTCTGCTGTGCGCATCGTACTTGCTGCTTCCTGACTTTCATCTCTTGAATCCATCATAATTCCCATTTGAGAACTGCCTACGACGGCCGAATTTCCTTTACTTTTATCCATCGATCTCTTTCTTTTACTTTCTGGGTTTTGGATGTTTTGGGGCACGATATTGCAGGGTTGAAGAACTTGGGCTTTTCAGAAAGTGCATTTGTAGTCCTTGTTCTTTAAGATAAGTAGGTAAAATGCATTCAATGCCATTAAGGCAGGTCACACCTCCCCAAGTGCATGGATAACAGTATTTCGTTGTTCTCCTTCTTGCGTTTTTGTGAAGATAATATCAATATTAGAACCGTTTATTTTACAAAAAAAAAAAAAAATTATTTTTTTATTTGAAAATTTTAAAAGAATTGGTTAATGAAAATATTTTTTTAATAAAAAAATTAAATTATTTTTCAAGAAAATGATTTTTTATTTTGAAAATAAAAGTCACTTTTCGGATTTTTACAAATTCATTCAAATAAAAAATAAATCATATAGATCTTATTGTGAAAAGTGTATATGTGTGGTGTCTCTCATTTATAGAAATCAAGCAGTGGGTTGGTCCTTCAAAATCTCACATCGATTGTGAAAAATGTGAATGTGGATTATATAGGTTAACACGTTTTTATAAAATTATGTGAAAAAATATTTTGTCTTTAACCCATGTGCATGTTCATGTATAATAATATAAAAATATATGTATTTATTATCATTGATCAACTTTCGCTATTAATACATGTGATTGATCATCATTGATCGGTGATAGTTGCCAAATATGAGTGGAACTCACAAAAATTTTCATTTGTAATGTATTTTTTTTATATTGAATAGTATAAATATACAATATTTATAGTCTAAATTTTCTTATAATCTTATAAAAGTAAATAAAATTAATATTTTTAGTGTATTTCAAATATAAAAAAAAATAATATTTTTTAGTGTATTTCAAACATCAGAAAATATATTGCTCAAAAAATATTTTTCTCAGAAAATATTTTCCTTAAACAAATTATTTTTAGTGAAACAAACGGAGCCTAAACATAAAATTATAAATAAAATATAAATTTTATAAGTTATAATTTCTAATAAATTATATTGATAATGAATATATTGATTTTAACTCAACAAGTAATAATTCTTTTATATAAATATAATTATATTAATTGAGCATTAAAATTGAAACAATAATGAGAATGCATGTTCTAATTTATAATAATATTAAGTCATAATTTGAGATTTTTTATTTTAAATAATTTGAATTGAATTAATACAAAAATCAAATCGATATATCAATAGTACTATTGAAATTAATCTCATAAAAAAAGATAATAATCTTATATAAGCGAAACCATTAAAAATATATGTGATGGTTTTTGGCATGACTTAAAAAAGTTTATCTGAATCCAATTCAATCCAATTTGAAATTATCCAAAAATTTTGAATAAAATCTGATCTAACTCAAGTTCAATATGCAAATCAATATAAATTGGTCTGATATTAATTTGATCCGTGGTCAACCCGAATGACACACTTTAAATTACTAAAAATATTTAAAATTTTATTGAAAAATTTAAAAATATTTTTTAATTTTTAATTTTATAGAAACTTAATTCAATTACTCATTTTCATTACATATAGTTATTTTTTAAAAAATAAATTATATTTAATTTATTTAGTATGTACATGAAAATAGAAAAATTTTAATCAAGTTATATTATGTAAAATCTACATGATTCTAAATGAATTTTTTAAAAAATTATTTTTCTTAACAAATTATAAAAAAATATTACATAAATAGTAAATAATCTAAATAAATATTTTAAAAATATATAACAAATGACTTGATCAGATCACAAGTCGATCTGAGTAATCTGATTTAAATTATTATTCTGTTAGAATTCATGCATTTTTGGTTTGTTTAATTAGAAACTTAGGTGATTTTAAAAATAATTTTTGTGTAAATCTAATTTTAAGGTTATTATTTTTATTGATTTAATTTAATTGCATTGCAATATGAAACTATGAATAATATTTTGGAGTATAAATATTTTTCTTTAGTCCTTCAGTTTTTATGAACATGGTAATCTTAGATATTATAATAGGTGGTTGTATCTTATGTGATTGTTTTTATTTCATTTTTTCATCTTAAAGATGTATTTGTTCATTAGGTGATGAATTATTTTAGTTCCAGAATAAAATGTTGGCAAAACCGAATTTAATTTAGATCGGTTCGGTTTGAACTGAATCAACTGAATGCTCAGTCTTATAGATACACATACACATATACACATACATATACAGCGCGCACACACACATATATATATATATATATATAGATATATATATATATATATATGTGTGTGTGTGTGTGTGTGTGTATATATATACACACACGTGCA
>CATIWR010217050.1:0-13459 GCA_949677035.1 Omphalea diandra
AAAAATACCTTTCGCAATATCAAGTTTACTAGATTCATCAAAAATAACATTCATAGACTCTTTAACTACCATTTAACTTTTGTTAAGACTCTATATGCCTTACTTGAGGTGGAATATCCCAAGATGTCTTCATTGGTTTTAGAATCAAATTTCCTAAGATTGTCCTTGGTGTTCAAAATATAGCACTTACATCTAAATACTTTAAGGTGTGATATCTTGGGTTTTCTACCATTTCATAGCTCATAAGATGTTTTATTAAGAATGGATCTTTTAAAAACTCTATTTGCAATATAACATGCAGTGTTAATGGCTTCGACCCAAAAGTAATTTAGTAAAGAATACTCATTGAGCGTTGTCCTAGCCATTTCCACCAATGTTCTATTTTTCCACTCTACAACACCATTTTGTTGTGGTGTTCTAAGAGATGAAAAATTATGAAAAACTCTAGTCTCCAAACAATAATTTTCAAATGACTCATTTTGAAATTCCTTTTTATGGTCACTTATAATAGAAGATATGAAGTAACCTTTTTCATTTTGAACCCTTTTTGTAAAAATTTTGAAATCATCAAAGGAATCATTCTTGTGAGCTAGAAAAGATACCCAAGTAAACCTATAGTAGTCATCTACTAGGACTAGTGCATAATGCTTTCCACTTAAGCTAGCACTTCTAGTAGGTCTTATAAAGTCTATATGAATAAGTTGAAAGGGGGTCTAGTTGAACTTACAACATTTTTGGCTTTGTGAGAGGCATGGTGTTGCTTTCCTATTTGGCAAGGACCACATGTCTTGTATTCAGAGAAATTTAGCCTGGGAAGTCCTTCCACTAACTTTCCTTTAAATAGGCTTTGAATAAGATCTATGCTTGCATGTCCAAGCCTTCTATGCCACAACCAAACTTAATTGCTCAAAGACCTAAGACACTTAAAAGATTGTTTAGAAAAATGGTCTAAGTCATTGAGTAGGTATTGCCTTTCCTTTCACCCTTGAAAATAACCTCATCATCCACTAAAGTGGTGACTCGACATTCCTAAGATCAAAGGTGACTTTGTTACCTTTGTCATACAATTGACTTACACTTAACAAATTATGTTGTAAGCCACTAACTAAAAGAACATTATCAATTAAAGAGCAACCATTCTTACTAATGGTTCTAATGCCAATTACCTTACCCTTAGTATTGTTGCTAAATGTGACATCTCTACCTTTTTTTGCCTTCAATTCTATGAATGGCATTCTATTTTCTAGTCATATGCTTGGAACATCCACTATCCCCATGCCAATTGCTTGATTTGGTGGCTACCACACTCCCCTACATAACAAAAGTAAGTTACCATTTCTTAGGTACCCAAGCATACTTAGGTCTTATGGGGTTAGGATTTGAAGGGTCCTCTAGTTTGAGGTGAGCCTTCCTAATATAGCAATGAATATTGACATGTCCAAATCTCATGTAATAATGACATTAGAGTTTAGACTTACGAGTCTTTCTCCTATGCACATGTTTAGAATAAGTAGGAGGCCTTCTCATACCTTGACCATGTGAATGCATGCATGAACATCTATGATGAATAGGAATAGCGAATTTCTTATGAGAATGGCCATTTTGTTTATTATATATGTAGGCATGGTTAGCTCTTTGAGTCTTGGCTCTTGGGCTTGGGGAAGCCTTCCCTTTGCCCTTAGGCTTAGGAAGCTTAGAGCTATGAGCACTTTTCTTCCCAATTACCTTAACCCTTGAGGTTTGAGGTTCTAAAGCTCTAACAAATGTGGTTTGAGATGATAAGGAGGCTCCATTGAAGCCTATACCATGTCTAATTAGTGGTGGTTTTTGTGACATAATCAATGTGTCTAAGGCTTATTTTCCTTTACGAAATTTAGAGATTGAGCTTCTAAGCTCAATGACTTTACCTTTTAGAGTGTCATTCTGCTTTTTTAGTGAAGCCATTAAAAAAGATGATGTAGAAAGACTATCCACAAATTTTTTGAGTTCATCATTAGATGCTCTCAATTCTCTTACAATGTCATTGAGAGATTTATAATCATCCTCTAATTTTTTACCTTTTCATTTGTAAGATTTCATTTGTGACTTGTATTTGTCAAATCTCATAGTTAGAGCCTCTATAAGCTCTTCATCTATCTAATCAAATTCAAAATCAGAATTAGAATGAGAATAAGTACTTGCCTCATTAGTAGAATCTTTTTACGCCATGAAACAAATATTAGCAACTTCTCCTTCTTCCTCTTATTCACTTGAGTTGTCATCCTAAGTAGGTTTTTGCCATTTGATCTCTGGTGAGCTTCAACCCATTGTTCTCTTAGGATAAGTTCTTCAATTCCATCCACTACCTCAGTGGGTGGCTTATATTCTTTAACAACTACATCCCAAAGGTCCACCACATATGTGTCAAGATATATTTCCATTCTATACTTCCAATGAGTATAGCTAGATCCATCAAAGTGAGGCTTGAGGTGTGAATGGATTCCCTCTTATGCCATTAATGTTATCTTACCCAATTAAGGCTAGAATGTGAGGCTTGGCTCTTATACCACTTGTTGACCCTAGGCACCAAGAAGGGTGAGTTGAATCGATGTATAAAAATTAAAACAAGAATGTAAGAAGGAAAATGAGTATAAGAGAGACAAGATTTATAGTGGTTCGGGTATAATCGACCCTACGTCTACTCCATAATTCTCAACAATTAGGTGTTCCACCATCTTTAAATGGTGTTTCTAAGCTCACACCTAAATTTTACACTTGTATTTTCAAGGCTCACACAACGACCTTTACACTTGTGTTTTTATGGCTCACACAACAACCTCTCTTTAGTGTTTTTACAGGCTCACACTATAACCTTTACAAATGGTGTTTATGCTCATACCAAACAATCACTTGAAGAATAAAAAAGGTTGAGTAGCAAAATTGCAAGAGTTTAGCTTACAAATTAATGAATTCTCTTACATTTACATCAGTTTGGTGAGGTATTTATAGCCTTTACCCACCAAAGAGATATTACAATAAAACTGGTAACAAATCTCCAAAGTATGCTAGATAGATTTTGCATTAAATGCTTGTCAGATGTCATTCGCGGTTGCTACTACTCTTTTGTGGTCGCGATTTTCCAATTATTCATACGGGAGCCCAAAAATGTGGCAAAAATCCCTGTTTGTGTCTAACAGCTAGTCCACATGTCATATTCTCATTCGTTCACCATGAAATATAGTCGTTGCCTTTCACCTGCTCACAAAAGTAATAATCCAATTTTTCTTGTACAGGCCATGACTTAGGACGTGAATTTGTCTGTCAAAATGTTCATCTTCTTCTTCATAATTCGCGGTCGATACCCATAAGTTGCCATTGCAATTTTTATCTTCCAAAGGTCACCTATGACACTTATCATGTTATGGTTGTGGACTTGATTCCCTCTTGAGGTACTTTGAAATTTGCGGTCGTAACTGAGGCATGACACATATCGTGAATTTGTCTGTGACTTTGGTTCTCCTATCTTCAGATGGGTCACGGCAGAGAAGTGGCCCGCAAATTTGCCTGCCCAATTTTTTAACCTACCTTAATCTAAGTCACGGTCATGATATATGAAGTTGCAGTCATGAATTAGGAGACACTTTGTTTTCTGCAGAGATTATGGACTTCATCAAACTTCCAATTTAGAGACTAACTAAAAACTACAAAACAACACTTAATTGAAACATTAGAATTGATCAATCTCCTTTGCCAATATCAAAAGAGGTTCAAGACTTAGGATTAACCATCATAGTCTAATAGAAATTTTTAATGTCACTTAATTATTTTTATTCTTAGAATTCTCTAGCTTGAACCTTTTTATCTCTTTCTTTGGCAAGCCATTTTTTCCCCTAAGCCACATTACAAGCCAATAAAGGCCTTTGATTATTGATTAGATGTGCAAGTACATTAATGGAGACTGATTATGTGTTCTTGCCTATGGAATTATGCATAACATTATGTTAGGAAGGGATTTTGCAATGTTAGTTTGTGTTATGCTGATTATAAATTGTATCAAAAAGAAAAAAGGTGTATTATGGTTTTTGCAACTTTCTTGGTTGGTTTATACTTTTAATTGTTTACAAAGTTTTAATAATGGATTTGGATGTTCTACATTTTATTACGAGTTTAATTGTCTTAGTTTGTCATGGAATTTTTCTAATTCCAAAGATTTGCACTTGTGAATTCAAAGATTCTCTTATTTATTTGTTTCTTTTGATTGAGTACAAGCAAAACTCTAAGTCTATGACAGTTTGATAAAGTCTTTTTAATACATATTTTAGAATTAGGAATTAGTAGATTTTCTTATTTTTATAGTGTTTTTATTTTGGAATAGGTTAGTTTTCTTTTTTTTTTTTTTTTTGTTTACATAGGAAATTCTTGAAAATATAGCTAAATTGTGTTTTTCAACAGTGTTGCATGGGCTAATGCATGACCCATGTGTTAAATCATGTAAAGATGTAGAGTTAACCAATTAGAAGATAAAAATTTAGAATTGACATAATGTGTGTAGGAAATTACATAGCCCATATATCAGACAATGCAAAGTGTTAGATCCAAATTTTAAAAATCGACTCAGGCTACCTTTTAAGGGGACATAACTCAATTTAGATAGACATCATAAAGCCAAAAAAAAAAAAAAAAAGGTAGATTTGGAGAGAGAAAAGGGGATCTAACATTTATTTCAATTTTGTGAGAGAATTTTAAGAGATTTTAGAGAGCTTTCTCTTAGGATTCATTGATTGAGAGCAAGAATCTTCTTCTTTTGAATATTATTTGTCTAAATTCAATGGATTTCATCTTCTTTTTTTATTTTTCTTTCTCTAGAATGAATAATTCTTTAATTATAGGGATTAGGGCAAAAACCTAATACTTTTCCATAATTATATAAAGGAATTTTGCTTCAATTGTGTTGGATTTTCTTGGTTTGACATCTTTGAGCTTAATTTGCTTGTGTGTATGAATGGCCATATATATACAATGCTTAAGATTCTAGAACATGGAGCCAAAGTTGAAGTATAGAGTTAGTCCTAACATGTTAAACTATGAGATTAAGACCATGAGAGTGGGCTCGACTGTTAAAGATGTCAACATATTATTCAAGGAACTTAAGCATTATTATTGAATTTGGTGACCACGAGAATAGGCGCAATTTTAGTGATGATAGGATTAATTTTGCTTAAGAAAGATAATTGGGTAATTTAGGAAAATCAATCTTCAATCATAACCCATTCACATTGAAGATAAAATTCTTGGTATAATTTTGGAATAATATTATGATGTACCTGAATACCCCAGAAATCATTTGCATAATAGTTTTCTTTTAATTAAATTTTATTTTTTTAACTTAATTAATAATTTTCAAATTTTAGGTCAATTATTCTTTCATAATTCAGTTTCTAGATAAAATGGAAATTAAGTTCTTATTATTACTTATGGAAATCAATCCTTATAGGAATAATCTCTACTTTCATTATATTACTTGAAGCAATTTCTAGACTTGCAAGGGTTTTACACGTAACAAGAGGGTTGAAAACTAGATAGTGGTCCTTATGTTTTGGGATTTAAGGCATTATTGTTTGAGCAATTGGGTGATTTTACCAACTCAAGTTATATGGATTAGAGCATGGGTTGTTAGGTTAATGGTTGTAATTTGCCATAAAATTCACTTGCACTTGAGCAAATGGGTTTGATAGTTAACAATTAATACTCTTAGCCCATTTTCCCCATAAGGTTACATATAACCAATAAGAAAGGAGAAGACACTGCATTACAATTAAACAAACTCACTTATTTGGATAAAGATGATACATGAGCTTACAAGGCTTGCAATGCATCCATGTTTGAATCTTCGATCCTTTCATGGGCTTGATAGTTATTATTTCCATTATTTTAATCACATCATAAGTCGTATCCATTATTTTATCCAAAAGAGAACCTCCAGCTATTACATCTTTGTTGATTTTTAGTTGCCCAACAAGTCCATTATAGAAGGTCTACCTGATTGACCATTTTGGAATTTGATGATTTGGTTATCTCCTCAAAAGATCTTTGATTTTTTCTAATGCCTCATTTAGTGTCTCTCCATCTTATTGGTTAAAGGTAGTGATATCATTTATAAATCTTATCATCCTTAGTGAAGGGAAATATTCACCAAGGAAAGCTTGAGAAAGTTGATTCCAAGTAGTGATGCTTCTAGGCTCTAATGAATTTAGCCACGAATTAACTTTATCCTTAAGAGTGAATGTAAAAGGACACAATCTTTCTACATCTACAGACATTCCATTTTACCTAAAGGTGTCACAAATCAATAAAAAGATTACTATATAATCATTGGGATCTACACGAGGCAGGCCATAGAGTTGAAAAGTGTTAGTGAGCATTTGAATGTATGTATGATTGATTTCAAAAGTGTTTGCATTAGTGCTTGGTCGAGTGATAGCAGGTTGCAACCCTTTAAGAGGTGGTGTGGTGAATTATTTCAAAGGTCAATCTCCTTGATTTTCCATCTCTTATTTTTATTGATGTTCTCACCTTCTTTTAATTTAGAGTGTGCTCAATTTCGAGATAAAAAGAAAGGAAGTCTTCTTCATTTACCTAGTTTTGAGTTATAGTCATGCACCTAAAATAAAGAAATAAGAAATAAGGTTAAAATAAAAAATAAAACTCTAGATTTATCTATAAACAATAACTTAGTATTAAAGTCATCGATTCCCATCAATGACACTAAAAACTTGATGGCAGGTGTGTGCTAAGTGTAAAAACCCTTAAACTGCAAGTGCATAGGTCATAAGCAATAAAGTGCACTTTGAGTATGGATATCATTCCCATATGAATAGAGTTTAAATACTAGTATTTTGTATCTTATTTTATCTAAAGGACAAAAGTATATGAGAACTAAAATTGTAAATAAAAAAATAAGATCAAACAATTATAAAAGTTAGAGATAATCAATAGAGTAAGGGCGACTAAGGGTTCAACTTCACTTGGAAACT
This sequence comes from Omphalea diandra, assembly GCA_949677035.1. Taxonomy (NCBI): domain Eukaryota; kingdom Viridiplantae; phylum Streptophyta; class Magnoliopsida; order Malpighiales; family Euphorbiaceae; genus Omphalea; species Omphalea diandra. Next base: position 7,014 of record CATIWR010217050.1, read on the forward strand.
TATAAAGGATTCCTAATCTCTATACAATTGGTTCATTCATCAAGTGCTACTATCAAGTCAGTAAGTTGATCAATTAGTCTCTCGCGAGTATCAATCAGCATACAAAAGCAAGTTAAACTAGCTATCTCTCAACATAAAAGCCAAACATCATGCAATTGTCACACTAAACAAGACTAAAGATAGCAATGCTTTATTAAGGTTTCTTAACTCGTAACAAAATAAGGGAATTGTTAAAGGGTCCATTCTATGAAAAACATCTCTTAATAGTCGATTCATATAAATAACTATAATCAATTGTTAGCAAATCATTAATAATAATCATTCAACAATCATGAGCATATAGAATGAATAAAACCAACAAATTTAGGTTAAGAAAATCTAATACAAGTCATACAAGATCCATCTAAAACCTTAGCCTCAAGAGTAATAGTTCATAATGAAAAAGAAAGAAGAAAAAATAACAAGCAATTCAATCCCAAGAATAGCCATTGACTCCTTAAACTTCCTTAATTGTATGCACCATCTCTCTCTAGCTTTCTTAAATGAATCCTTAAGACTTATTGTACTTGTTTCAATCATTGGTTAAGTATGTCATGCCCTAATTCCTAATTATTTCCTCTCTTAAATAATGTTTTAATTATGCCTTTATAAGAAGGAAGCCTAATTATTTCCTCTCTTAAATAATGTTTTAATTATGCCTTTATAAGAAGGAAGGTTTGGTGCCTCAAATGGAAAAGATTTCTTAAAGATTTATCTCTATAATAACCTTTGTTGGTTCCTGACTCTTTAGGATGCACAACCATGCTTCAAGGCCATGCATTTCTATTATGCTATAGTTCTTTAGTGTTGTTGAGGCACAAGACCATGTGCATAAAATAAATGGTTGTGCACTCCTCCATTTTCATTTGAAACTTGCTTTTCATCACTTTAAACCTACAACACACAAAATATGCATGCATTAGATCTAGTTATACACAGAATTAAGTTATAATGCATGGATTTTGGGGATAATTGAGTTATAAAAAATGTGAATTATAATGTTAAATAGATAAGTCCAAAAATAAGATAATTTTTACTGAGATAATAACTATACTAATAATGCGAAGTATGACGAAACACTTCATGTTCATTGGCCACAATTATTCTTTGCAAAGCACTTATGCTACCCTTTTTGTTTTACCGTTGGTAGTTTGATCTTTCCTTTCTTTTTTTGCTTTTTATTTAACTCTTTTTTTTCCTTCTCTTCTCATCATCGTCCTTTTCATTCATCATCAATTATTTTTTTTCTTTTCTCATCACTTTTTGTTCATCATTATTTCACTTTTTTAATGACAAGAATAAATGATATATGTATGAGCAAAATATCAAAATATTAATTTACCACCCCTAAACTTTCCTGATGGTACAAAATTTGATAATATATATTTTTGCAAATTCTTCAAATATGCACATATGCACATGAATGACCCAATACATAACACATCATTATATAACCACATCCTAACTCTATTCTTTTGATAATGGTGGAAAAATATCATTTAGGTTATATGGTTATAATGAAGGTTATGGCTTAAAGAAGGAAAGACTACTAATACTCTCAAAGAAGTATTTTTATAAGGCTCAAAATGGGTGGCAATACGGGGTATAATAAGGTAATCAAAGAATGCCTGAATCATTTCTTAAAGTTGCTAAGCTCTAGGGTTTCACCTCAAAAGGTGTTTTAATTTATTCTAGCATATCTAGAAGTTTCCACTTGCATAAAGTGTGCATGATTAAAAAAATCTCATATCGAAATCCCTTATTTAAAGTATGCTCAATTAGCCTAGTGTGCTTCTCAATTTAAAACAAAAACATGTTAATTAAACCCAATTCATTATCATAAGCAAGTTTAATTTAATTAATTCTAATATATGGTTATAAATTTCCTCATCAATTTTTCAATTTAAAACCTCAATCCCAAAGCTTAACCACTAAAATTGTCAAATTTTATCATTAAAACTCAAGGAAAATATTGCCTACATATATAGTCTACGTAAATTTTATATTATTAGTAGCAATTTAAGCATAAGCAATCAAATAAAATTCCCCCAAACTTAGCTATCATCATCCTTAATGATCAAAAGCATAAAAAGAGCAAAAAATAGCATGTGAGAAGACTTCCCTTATATAGTGAATCAATAGAGCAATGGAATAGCAAGATAAAAGAACAATCCACAATGGATACATGCATTCAATGAGAAGCCTAAGGTAAACAAATTAATCCATAATTCTCCAAAAAGACATAAGATAACAAGAACAAAGTGCAGAAATGATAAAACACAAAAACTCACAAAAGACAAACGAAGAAAACACCACAAAATCAAAAGCTAAAGATATAAAATTCCACAATCCATAAAGCACAAACATAAACAATCCACATCAATGTGAAACACAAACTATTACCAAAGTCACTAATAATATAAAACATCCATTAAACACAAGGTTCAGAAATCATAAAAATAAAAGCAAAGATGGGATCATCATCAATCAATAGAAGGTGGGGCCGGAGGAAATCCAACATGTGCAAAGTACACCTTGATAAAGCCAATCATGTTTTGCATCTAGGTGTCTAATAAAGCAAGCCTCAAGCATACCACTTCTTTAAAAGTCTCTTACCATTGTTCCATCAACTCTAACCTCGATTCTATTATAGCAAAAATATCCTCCGATGATCCAAAGGATGAAGGTGGTGTTGTACTAAAAGATGGTGCACTAGAAGGTACCTTATCCAAAGGAGTATCCTCTTAATCTTCATCATCTTATTAAACCTCCTCATAAGTTTCACAAGCCAAAACATAATCATTAAGCATTTTATCACAAGGCCAATGCGTAACAAGGTGTCTTAGGAGAGGACATTGATTCCATTACCCATTGTGAGGTGTTTAATATTTTAAGGGTCTTAAACTTGCAAATAGTGAGCAATAAGAATCACAAACCCCACCCACAAAAATATACATCGTGTCTTTCTTAGCCAATAAGCCTATATGATTAACCATCTACCAAACGGTGTTGATGGGATGATCATGCCTCATGCTCCATAAAGTGATCTCAACAATTTTGGAGATTTTTCTAACCTTTGCCTCATATGTCTCCTTACCCCCTTCCACCCCCCCCCCCCCCTCTCCCCCTCCCAAAGAGGTCCAAGCCTTTTTATTGTCAAATCCATTCAAAAATTCAATTAAGCCTTTATTAGGTAATGTAAAAGACTTAGTGGCTTCTACTAAAGGAAGCACATGCTCTTTATTAAAAAGATAGTGAAAGTTTATCACATTAAAATCCATGGTGATTTTCATATTAGAGGATTAAGTTAATACGATTCCATAAGAATCAATTATGATTGGTTATCCATCTAGTGTTCTCATAATAGGTCGATCCAATATAATATTTCTTAAATATGTATTTATGTGTTTGACTTAATATCCCATGTCCATAACTAATGAAATGTAGTCATCAATCAAAACACATACTAGTCTTCATTTATTATTATCCCATAATAATGACATACTATGGATAATTTAGAATAAAATTCTACTCTTAAGGGTTTTACTATAACGCCACATACTTGATGACCTTAAGTAAAATTAACTATTCATGAAATTTATTATTTAGCGATAAACTCAATATAAATAAATATTTAATAAAAATGTAACCATGACATTAATAAACTATCGATTATAAGAATTGGCCTAAGACACTTAACTAACACTAAATGCATAAACAAAGAACACAGATAGAACAATGGGGATTGCCCTAAGAACATGATAGTTTAAGGTCTTTAACTTAACCCTTATCCTTGGCTTCTAATAGGAGGTATTAGGGAGCTAGAAAGTCTCCCCCTTTCGCATGAAATCTCCTTCATAGTAGGGTTTCAAGCAGTGCCCATTCACTTTGCAAGTTTCATCCTTGGAATTTTCCATCTTAATGGCACCATAAGGATGGATCTTCATTATCTTAAGAGGTCTTAACCATTTAGGTTTGAGCTTTCCTCGTAAGAGCTATAACCTTAAGTTAAACAAAGGAACTTGCTAGCCTTCTTTGAAATCTTTTGGTAGCATATAATGGTCCTGCTATAGCATAGTCTTCTCTTTATAGATATGGTTACTCTTATAGGCTTAAAGTCGAAGGGCCTTAAGTTCATTGAGTTAAATCTTCCTTTGTTCACCAACAAGATTCATATCAAAGTTCAAATACTAAATTGCACTATAAGTTTTATGCTTCAATTCTATTGGTAAGTGGCATGCTTTTCCAAACACTAGGCGATATGGAGTTGTGACAATTAAGGTTTTATAAGCAGTTCTATATGCCTAAAGTGTATTGACCAATCCTTCCTGATGAGTTAATGATTTTTTCCAAGATTTGCTTAGTTGCTCTATTAGAAACTTCCTCTTAGCCATTTGTTTAAAGATGTTATGAAATGGCTATCTTATGATTAACACTGTGCTTTTTGATAAGCCCTTAAATTAGTGATTATAAAAATGTGATCTAGTATCACTTATAATTGCATATGGGTTCCAAAATTGGTGAAAATATAACTTTTAAGAAACCTAACCACCACCTTGGAATCATTGCTTGGAGTGACAATAACTTTTACCAATTTGGAAATGTAGTCCATTGCTACCAATATATATTGATTCCTAAAAGACTTAAGAAATGGGCTTATGAAGTCAATGCCCCAAATATCAAATAATTCAATCTTTATCATAGAATTCAATGGAATTACATTTTGCGTAGAGATATCACCTACTCTTTTGCACCTATCACAAGACTTAACAAAAGCAAATGTATCATTAAACAAAAAGGGCCAAAATAAACCACCCTATAATACTTTAGTCGATGTTTTAAAAGCACCAAATGTTTTATGAATTCACGTGCATGGCAATGGTGTAAAATATCAACCATCTCCTCATCCAATACACTTCTCCTTATGATTCTATCAACACATTCGTTGAACAAATAATGTTCATCCTAAAAATAGGATTTAACATCGCAAAGAAACTTTTTCTTTAGATGAAAATTGAAATCTTGAGGAATGATACTACTGAGTAATTTACAAAACCTACATGCCAAAGAGTTTGGAAAGCCTTAATAAGAGTTGTTCAGTGATAAAGTCTCATTAATATAGCCACTTACCCATACTTTTTAAAGATGCTCTAATTAAGATAGATGATTAGCTACTAGATTTCCATATCCCTTCTTATCTCTAATCTCCAAATCAAACTATTAGAGCAATAGCACCTAACTTATGAGATTTTGTTTTGAATCCTTTTTTACATGCCAATAGCATATAGCTTCATGAACAATATAAACTATCACTTTAAAGCCAAGTAAATATGATCTAAATTAATCGAAAGCAAAAATTGTAGCTAAGAGTTCTTTTTCCATGGTGGCATAATTGATTTTTGCATCATTGAGGATCTAGTTTGCATATTAAATAACATAGAGCTTTTTGTTCTTTCTTTGCCTTAAAATGACTCTTATAGCAAAATCACTTGCATCAAACATCAATTCAAATGGCAAGGACCAATCTAGCTTAGTCATGATGGAAGCAAAGGTGAGTTCCTTCTTTATCTTATTAAAATCATCCAAATAATCATTAGAAAAATGAAAAGGAATATCTTTATTAAAAGATCATAAAGGGGTTTAGACATTTTAGAAAAATCATTTATGAAACATCTATAAAACCCTACGTGGACAAGGAAACTCCTAATGCCTTTGATGGATTTTGGAGGAGTAAATTTGTCTATAACTTTAACCTTGGCTCGATCCACATTAATGCCTTTAGATGATATGTTATGTCTAAGAACTATACCTTCAGAAATCATGAAATGGCATTTCTTTTAATTAAGTACTAGATTAGTCTCCTCATATCTTTGCAAGACACTATCAAAGTTTGCCAAACAATCATCAAAATAACTGCCAAAAGTAAAAAAAGAATCATCCATGAATATTTCAACCATTTTCTCTACTATCATGGAAAATATAGCCATCATGCATCTTTAGAAAGTGGCTAATTCATTGCATAGTCCAAATGGCATGCAATGGTATATAAAGGTACCACAAGGGAATGTGAAAATTGTATTTTCTTAATCTTTCAGTGTTATTTGGTTTTGATAATAGCCTAAGCATCCATATAAAAAGCAATAATATTTGATGCCCTATAAGTCTCTCAAACATTTGATTAGTAAAAGGCAAAGGAAAATGGTCCTTACAAGTTTTCGCATTTAACTTCTTCTAACCAATGTACTCTCTACCCCGTCACAGTTCTAGTAGGAATAAGCTCATTATTTTCATTGGTTATGACCCTCATGGGGGGGGGGGGGGGGGGGGGGGGGGGGGGGGGGGGGGGGGGGGGGGGGGGGGGGGGGGGGGGGGGGGGGGGGGGGGGGGGGGGGGGGGGGGGGGGGGGG
>CATIWR010217056.1:0-10528 GCA_949677035.1 Omphalea diandra
TTGAGTGGCTTCCAAACATACATATTAGAGTGGGGAATGCAAAAGCAAATCATGGGTTTTGTTCAATGGTTGATGGTTCACTTAATCCACAAAAGTTATGCTCATCCCACCACATCAGAAGCAGTTTTCACAGAGCCTAGCCGTGGCTTTGAGTACAAAATCATATTACTATTATGTGTATTAAAATGTAAGTAAGGGTATTGAGTACATGCATGCGTGTGTTTATATAACGTTTAATACAAGCTTTAATCACCTAAAAATGGGTTTGTTATTATTGAACTGGAGAATGTGGAAAAAGTTATGGAATGCAAAACATGAAAACAGTGATTTTTTTCTTAGCTTGGAGGACCAGCAAAGACCTTATAAGCAAAAGCGCATACATCATGTGTGATTATAATGAAAGGTAAAGCATGCTGGTCCTGAAATCAATGCTTCTCACTCCCACAATTTTAAAATCATGCCTTTTTTTTTGTTTAACATTAGAAAAAAAGTTAATTTCAACCATCAATCTAAGAGCATGTTTGGAATAACTATTGTATATAGTTGATAGTTAGTAACTGATAGCTAATAGAAATTAAGTGTTTAGTAAATTATATTTACTTGTTATTGTTAATTTATAAAATAACTAACAATGATATATAGTTTATTTATATTTTATATGCTAATTCATTATTATGAAGTTTTTAAATAAATAAGTAATTAATAAAATAATTTAAAGAAATAAAGAAAAACACATGTTATATATGTGAGAAGATTTGTGAATTTTTTTTAATATGAGAGATGCGTGTTTCTTGAACATAAACAAATAAAATAAATTTAAAAGAAAATTTTTAGAAGAGTGTTTTTATTTTATATTAATTATTAATAACTGAAGTTGAAAAATAGTTTAAAATAGAAGATGATTCTAATAGCAGTTGATTGACACGTCGATTATCTGTTAGCTGATTTTTTTAATTTTTATCAAATATTTTTTTATATGAACTGATACTATCCATTATACCCATTAATTATACGAAACACTCTATAAATTGGATAAAAGTATTTATTCTTTTTTGCTTATTTATTTATATTTGATTTTTCCCCTCTAAATACACTAGATGATATGAGAATGTAACCTTCATCTTAAAATTATTTAAAGAAAAACTTAATTTTGACTAATGTGCTGAATGATTCAATGATATTATAATTTTATAAATTAAAAAAAATTAGAATTTGAACTCTTAATTAGTGTTTTCAAAATCGAATTAAAAATGTAAAATTAGAAAGTGATCTAGTTTGATTAAAGCAAAATTAACCTATTAAAAAATCAAGTAAAATAAAAAAAATAATTTAAAATTAAAAAATCGATCAAAATTGAGAATAAGACCAAATTGATTTAATTCAAAACTATGTTAATTTATGAAAGAATTGAAATTTTTTTAAAATTATGCTATTTTATTTAAAGTTTGAATATTATAATATATTATATTAATTTTTTATTTTTAAAATTTTGAAATATTATTTATATGTATATTTTAAAATTTTTTCTTAAAAATTAATCGATTGAATCAATCAAACTGATATTAGCTCAATCATCAATCCGATTTAAAAAACATTAGTTTTAATCTCCGTATGATGAGACAAAGGTTTAATCACTAAATTATTAGCTGAACTGTGAAATCATGGTAGTCTTCTTCATCCTCCTCTTCCCCAATGTACAGTCGTACTCGAACCAATCTCATGGAAGTGGGGGGTGAAAAAGACCTCACAAACAAGCCCACATAAGACCCAATTGAAGAATTACGCAAGAATCTTGTTCAAGTTATGATGGACCTTTGGGGCTTCACCTGTTAATGGCCTCCAGCTTTGGGAGCCAAAAATGAGGGCATAATATTAATTACATGCCACTCCTTTGAGAGCTCATGAACTTAGTGCATGCTATCAGTAACAATGAAGGGATATTGGGTTAATACTTTAAGACTAAACCATGGTGAACAATACTTTAGGCTTGAGAAGAGCCCACTTTAAAATGTGTTGTGTGGGACCTATTGCTGTTAGTCATCATGAACCAAAAGAACCAAAGCCATCCGGAAGTTGTGGAAGTGATGCTATTTAGATTACAAGGTCAGGGGATAAGGATCAGATTGACCATGATGGTCCAGGAGCGAGCAGAGGAGACTTTTACTTAAATTTGTTATTTGGAATTAAGATCAGGGATTACGATCAATGATATACTAAAACAAATATAGTAGTAGTTGTTGTTGTAATAAATTTGAGTCAAGTATCATGAGAGTAACATAAACACACAAACATTCTTAAATGAAAGTCACTCACAATATTATTTGAGCTAATTTATGACTAGTCATGTGGTTTGGTTGGTTTTCTGTAAGAGAAGCTGCACTCTACGAACTAGAACAACGAGATTCAATAACATAAGCACGAAGCTTTTCATCTGTACTTAATATTAATGACAACAAATTTGAATAACTGACCACATAACCATTAACAAACCAAAATGTTTATATATATATGTGTGTGTGTGTGTGTGTGAATATTTTAAAATTATATAAAAATATTTAAATAAAAAAATGATATATATTAATTCGTAGATGAAAGTTTATCATTGTCTCAACTTTGTTATATATAATAGATTTTATCTATCTGAATTTTTTTAAAATTAGAAAATTATTTATAAAATCTTTTTAATTTTAAAAATTACATCTTATATATATAATTTTTTATATTATATATTAAAATTAAATTTTATTTCAAATAAAAATAAAAATTAATTATTAATACTAAAATTAAATGTAATATAATTGATCTTATAATAAATATAAAATTAAATATTGTATAATTACTTCAACATTACTTGTCATTAATATATGATAAAAAAAATTAAATTTCTAAAAAATTAGAAAAATGATGAATTAATGAATCAAATGATTAATTAATGCATAAAATGTTATAAATCAATAAATGAATCAACTCCTAAAAATAACTAGTCGTGTGATCTTATAATAAATACAAATTTAAATAGAACTTACTTAATTGATTTCAACGGGAAAAAATTTGAAGGAAAAATTTGAATAAAATTTAATTGATATATAAATATTTAATAGTTTATGATGATATTTAGGCATTTGAGACTTGTCGTGTGTGAAGTTTATTTAATATTTTGATTTTTATTATTATAAAACATATCCTTTTGTGAAAGTGTCAAGTTAACGTTATTAACTTTTCTTTATATCTAAAAGATCAACAATTTATCTAATTATATCATATTTTTTTCTTTATCTATAACTCTTACATTTTACAAATTTTAAAGTATAAAAAATTCTTAAAGGAGTCCTCAAAAATTATTATTTACAAGCTCTTAATTTTTATTATATTTAAAGGTAACTTGTCAATTACTTACAATCAATATCTCAAAAATAATAATCTTTCAAACTTCAAAACCTATTTATTAATCCACTGTTCTAACACTCGCTACCCAAACACTTAATGATTTTTTTTTTCATCAAAACAGTCCAACCTGGATGCAGGGTTACAGCAACAGCGAAGCATCTAGCTCTCATGTACAAGTCCAATAGGCAAATGACTCAGCTGTCTTATGATTTAAGCCGAAATTTGCATCATCATCTAATAGCTATAATCTCACCTTCTAGGGCTTGGAAATCCAAATACATCCATAAAATCATAAACTAAAAGTACAAGATAAGGTAAACTATATCTCAAAATTTATTGAGAAGAGAAACATCCACCTTTAGAAAAACAAGGAATCTCAAGGTTTATTGACCTAACATGTTTTATTTTTCCTTTTTTTAAACAATCCCTACTCAACATCTACCTTGAGGAAGCAAAGATGCCATCTCCTTTTCTATGAATAATCACCACAAAACCAGCCACCCATCAACTAATCTTTTCTTGGAATGTCATTTTTCTAGTAAAATTACTACTAATTTATGGTCAGTGTTGTAATTCAATTGTAATAGTTTAATAGACATGAGGATAAGAATGCCTGATCAAGACAAACCCCTTCTTTTTTCTTTTCCCATAAAATATCACTATAGTATCCACAATGATTTCAGGCATGAAACTCGCGGGAGTAGAAACTTGTCCTAGAATATAAGAAATGGAAAAATAAAGTTGTGTTGTCTCTTTTTTGCCTTCCATTTATCCTATTATTAAAGGATTAATTTCCTCCAAATGAAGCTCTTAATTAATTAATTAGTTCTTTAATAATCACGAAGGAAGAGATTTCAAACAAAAAAAAAAATCACAAAGGAAGAAAAGAAAAAGGATATATATATATGTGTGTGTGTGTACAAGAATATTCCAAAGAGAAGCTCCTGTTCTTCCTTTCATTTGCATTTCCATTCTCTTTTGAAGTTGTGGTTCTCAAAAGCAAAAGAAGAGCAAGAAACAAGAAAGTTGCTAAGAATAAAGAAAGATAGTTATCTTAATCTTTGAAAAAATATATATATATCCCACCAAATCTGTTCCATCTGAAATAGATTCATCTCCCCGTTCTAATAATTCAGTTTACTTGGAAGACCCATCTTACCTTAAGAGGCAAGATAAGCACTGTAGTAGCAAATTAAGTCTTTTTCAAATTTTAACTATTTTGGTGTTTAGCAAGTGAAAGGTTCTGCTACTTGCTAGAGAAGTCCTAGCAAACTAGACTTAGTGCTTTGATTAAGCAACCTAATTAATTAGCCACTTTATTTTCTATAAATCAATCAGTATTGTCATCCATCATTTTAGTTGGTAGGACTATCTTCAATTCCAAGTAAATAAACTAGAATGATGATATATGGTGAATAAACTATATAGTGATGATAATGAAATAGAATAGACAAGAACCATTTTACTGGATTATGCACAATGAGATAAGGATCAGAAGGCTAGACATTAAGTGACATAAAATACAAATCATATTAAAAGCAAAAGGCACCCTTGACCATAAAATGTTTTATTATTTACAATTCCATGGGCCTTAAACACCAAATTTTTGCCTCAAAACCCATGAAATGGAAAAGAGAAAAAAAAAAAAAAAAAGACAACTTGCACTCATCACCATTCATCATCCACTTGTTATTTTTTTAAGCATGCATCACCATCACCATCTTTCTTTTTACGCATTACTCCTGAAGGACCCTAGAGCCTTAATGGCTCCTGCTCTAAGAATGTATTGGTGGTAGAAAGCAGCAATGGCAGCTCCAATAAATGGTCCAACCCAGAAAATCCACTGTAAAATTTCATAAAATATTAGAACAAAAACAAAGTTAATGTACTAATTAATTAATTACTAGAAGTAGAATTGAACAAGGGTTTTTCTTTTTTCTTTTTTTAGGTACCTGATCATCCCAGATCTTCTCTTTGTTGAAAATAACAGCAGCTCCAAAACTTCTAGCAGGGTTGATACCAGTACCAGTGATTGGAATTGTGGCAAGATGAACCATGAACACAGCAAACCCAATGGGAAGTGGTGCCAAGACCTTAAGTTAAAAAAATTAATTAGATTATTTAGAGCTAGGAAGAAATTAACCAAATTATTTTAAATTTTAGTGTTATTTTATTCCAATTTGTGCCACTAAATTGATTGTAACGTCTCTTTTTTTTTAACATAATATAAGGCATTATTGAGATGATACATAATAACATACTCAAACTAATTAGAGTGCTTTTTGAAGTTCATAAATTATAACTTATAAGATGGTATCCAATAATTTTTTTTTTTTGTGGAAATTTCAATCTTATCATGTGCACATCAAAGACCTAACAAACTTGATGATAAATTGCAGTGATAAGAGAGTAAAGGCAGCCAAGAAATAAAGATCTTGAGATGATAAAAACCAACAAGGAAAGCAAGAAAATAATCCATATACCAACAAAAGGAAATTACTTAAAATGAATGAAATATAATCTAAACACAAATTAAAATCAGCACTAATATTATAACAACAAAATTAATAAAATTCAGAAATGATCTGTTACTCACAGGAACATGGGAATCTCTTGCATTCCTCTTAGGATCAGTGGCAGAGAAAACAGTGTAGACAAGGACAAAAGTACCAATGATCTCAGCACCCAATCCAGTGCCTTTGTTGTACCCATCAGCAAGCTTATTGGCTCCACCTCCATACCCAGTGTAATACGCCTTTTGGAATCCCTTGACTAGACCACACCCACAGATTGCACCCAGACACTGTGCTACCATGTACAATATTGCCCTTATTAGTGACAACTTGCGCCCCAGGAACAGCCCAAAGGTCACTGCTGGGTTAATATGCCCTCCTGTATACAGTAAAAACTCATTAACATATCTATTTTTTCATTAGGTTTCTAACTGTAGTTGAAATGAATGATTTCATAATTTAATTTTAGAAGACTGATGCTGCTGAAGTATTATCATTAGTATCCTTATATTTTATGAGTGTAAGGTGCATTAAAATCATGTGTTCCAGATGCATCAGTAATTTTTCATTGAAAAAAGAAAAGGTTTTTCTTATCCCAAAGATTTTCTCATGAACCAAACAAAAGAAGAAGAAGAAGATGAGGAGGAGGAGAAGGAGGAAATGAAACTGACCAGAGATACCAGCAGTGCAGTAGACAAGAATAAAGATCATGCCACCAAAGGCCCAAGCAATACCAAGAATACCAACACCACCACAAGCAGCATCAGAATTCTTGGTAGTATCAGTTTGGCTTTTGTATCCAATCACAGTCAAGACTGTGATATAAAGGAAAAGAAGGGTAGCTACAAACTCTGCAATAAGAGCTCTATATAAGGACCATTGTCCAAGTTCTTCAATATCTATCAATGGTGCTGGTGGTGGATCATGGTAGTCTTTGGCTGAAAACTCTCCTCCTGTAGTCTCTGCAACTTCAACATCCTTTGCCATGGTTTCTTGTTCTTGATTAGTGAGGCTTTGCTGTAGCAAGGAGAGAAAGAAAGAGAAGCTGTGTGTGTTAGAGGTGAGTGTTGAGGGGCTATTTATGGGGACAGTGGTTAATTAAGGAGTGTTTGTGTATTAAATTAACACTAATTAGTGATTAAAGATGTATGCATGTTTATTTAACGTTTACTTTAGCCGCCCAAATACCTTCTTCTCATTTGTTTTTGCCTCCATGGTCCCACCATTAGCTGCAACGGCCCTTTTTAAAACTCTTTTTTGCCTTTTATTTTTCCTTTTTATAATATGAAACAAATATTTACATTTTATGTTATATTAAATTAATAATATAATGACAGATAATTATTTATTATTTTATGCATTTTTCATTTTAAGTGTAAATATTTAAATTTATAACATCACAATTCTAAAAGACTATTTAAAATTTAAACATTTTATTTTGTTATATATCGAGGAAAGTATCATATGATTTTTTTTTAATAAATATGGTTATATGATTTGTTTATTAATAAAACTCTAACTTGTAGTATAACTTTGTTTACAAAATGACATCAGATCCTTACCTCTATTACATTTATCTAACCTGATATCAAATTTTTAATTAGTTCATTTTGGTTACATTATTTCAATTAATTTGTTTTTTTTTTTTTTTACATTCTACATATATTGGAACAAATTTTATTTTTATTATTGTAGAATTTGTTTAAATACATACAGAAAGTAAACAAAAAAATGAACAATATCCAAATTTTAGATACATAATTAGTTGAAACAATATAATGAATATGTTATTAAGTCATATGAATATAACAAAATTACAAATTTGATACCATTTTACAAATAATATTATACCATAAGGTAAAATTTTACTAATAAATAAATCACATGACTTTTCCTTTTTTACATATTATAAGACAATCTTTCGATTATTAGTCTAATAGTAATGTTATTGACTCTAGTATGTTCAGGAGAGGTTTAACTACCAAATACATCATTGAATTTGTCCTTTAGTAAAAATAAATGATAAAATGAACTTTTTCATCAAATCTACCTATGAACTTATATTTTTTATCAAATTTACTCATGAGCAATACTTTTGTACACCATTGTACTCATATTTAACTCATTTCTCTTTATATCTGTTGCAATTAAATAAACGAACAGAATTATAAAGTCAGATAACGCATTTAAAAGCACTGAACTTAGATGTACTTTGATAAAAACACAATTTTTTTAAAATCTTAAAAATTCTTGAGTCTCAAAATCCCAAAAATACAGTTTCACTTTGATACAATGAGGTCTTTGCAGAATAATAATTTTGTTCATTTATTCATTTGCTATAGATATAAGGAGAAATTTGTTAAACATGAGTACAATGACGTGCAAAAGTAATGGTTAGAGGTAAATTTAACGAAAAAAATATAAATTCATGAGTAAATTTGATGAAAAAGTTTTATCTTTCATTGTTACTAAAGGATAAGTTCAAGAATGTATTTGATATTTTGGCCTTTCTGAAGATAACTACTTGAAGTTTTGTGATAAAATGTGGATAAATTTTACAGTAATATATAGATTATTATATTATAATATTATTGTGTAAAATGTTAGATTATATATAATTTATTAATTATTTAAAATAATAAAAAATTATATATATTAATGAAGTATTTGAAATACAATGATTTATTAGTGTCCACAAGTTTAGCTCGATAGTAGCTTCATATCTCGATTTGAGTTAAATTTTGAAGAAAATCACGTGATAGAGTTTTATATTTTCCCTTTATATATATTATGAGAAAATCATTCAATTGTTAGTTTAATAGTAATGCTACTTGAAGTTTTGTGAGAAAATGTGGATAAAGTTTATATTAATATATAGGTTATTATATCATAATATTATTATGTAAATTACTAAATTAAATATATAATTTATTAATTATTTAAAATAATATATATATATATATATATATATATATATATATATTAATAAAGTGTTGAAATACAATGATTTTAGCATCCACAAGTTTAATTTAATTTGACAGTAGCTCAATATCTCGACTTAAGTTAAATTTTGAAGTTCAAGTCTTTTTTTTCTTCCATAATAACTTTAAAAAAAAAAAAAAAACACACAATGGTTTGTTGGAGTTTACATAAATTAGGCCTCTACAACAGTCATTTAAGCAAACGGTCGAAAGTTTACATTATTGGATCCTTTTTTTGGGCACTTTAATTAAATCATTAGCCATCTAACTCCTTCAATAGGCCGCACCAAATTTGGGTATAGCACACTACGAGTTACAATATTAAAACTCTAAAATTTTTATAAAAGAGAAAATACTTCATTTTTATTAATAAAATTTATTTATTGAAAATAAATTTTAAATTGATGAAATTTTTATTTTTTGTATTTTTAAATATAATTTTACAAATAAAAATTATTAAAATAAATTTTATTTTATTTAAAATTTTTTAAATCTGAAATTTCAAAAAAAGTCTCACAGATTCACCAAAAAAATTCTGTGAGCAATGGATACCGTGATTGTAATTAATTAATCTCATCTTAGTATTCATATATCTCATAATTTTATCATGAAAGAAAAGAAATATTATGATTCACATTTATAAAGATTTAAATCCTTTTACTTAATTACTCAATGATTCATATATGAAAAATATTGAAATCAATTGTTAATAAAATATATCTTTTCCTAAGGTTAAAGTCTCCTATATCAGCAAGTGTACCCATCTAGATTATTTGAGATTTCAATAGCTTGGCATTTACCTTTTTTTTTCCCTTCTTTTTTTTCCCATCTAATAATAATTCTGAATTTGAATTTGAACAGCTAACAAACTTTTTCTATATCTTTGCATATGTAAGCCTCATCACTTCCTTCTACCTAAAATACCTCACACTAATGGCCAAACTTTGATGGAAATTAAGGCAGATGTCAGCTATTTCTTGGCTTTACAGAATCAAGAACCTTTTGCTTAAAAAATTTGTTTAATTTATCTTCACAAATAAACTAAAAAAGTAAGTAAAAAAGCATTAGATTATCCCAAGTTATCCAAGAAAATGACATTATAATATGATTCCATGATTGTTAATGTGATTATAATATTGGGAAACAGTGTTGTCATACGATGGCTGATGATGATTTTGCCAGACGAATTTATCTGTGCATACACCTAACACCCTTTTTTTTTTTTTTGTAATATATATGTAATATATGTTTTCTGTCTGTATACATATGGTCGTTATTATTTATTCTTATCAACAAAATCATAATTTAGGGGCTCTATTTTATGATTAGAAGCACAACTAAACATAAGATCATAATCTCTTAGTTTATTGCATTTTCTTGGCACCCAAACAAGAGTATGCATGTGAGAAAATTGTAAAGATTGAACGAGATTCGAACTCTTATCAGAATAACTAGAAGGATTACTTTCCATCTAAAATATTAACATGTAATAATAGCTGGAAAGTTGCCAGAGAATATATATATATATATATATATATATATATATATATATATATATATATATATATATATATATAACAAAAAAGAATAATATTGGGGTTGACAAATATATTAAAAAAAGAGTGGTGTATTTAGTGGGATGGGGTG
>CATIWR010217062.1:0-75148 GCA_949677035.1 Omphalea diandra
ACATTTTTTGTGAATAAAAATAAAATATAATTTTTGAATAATAACAGTAAATTTTTATTTTAATATTAAATATGTCATTAATTTTTATTTTAATATTAAATATATCATTATTTTTATTAAATATTTTGAATAATAACAGTAAAATAAAAGAAAATTATATTTGTATATATAAGGATATTTTTATCAATTTAAAGTTAACATTTTATTTCATTCCAGTGCAAACAAACAAAATTAATTTCAAACTATTATTTTTCATTTCTATTATTCCAAATATAAATATAATTTATCATTTTCTTTACACACCAAATCAATCTATTCCATTCTATTAATAATATTTCTAATCCATTATATACCATCCATCCAAACACAGTATTAGTATTGATTGCACCAGTTGGATGCCCCTTACATGGTTCGAATCCTGACCTCCTGTTACCGGCTGGCCGTGAAGATTAATACCAGTGTACTTAACGGACAGCTTATCAGTAGACATCACAAGAAACCCTCCGGAGCTGTTGATGGCGTTGAGCTCGATAGGCCCATCTTAGCGTTCGCCCTCGGATGACAAAGGCGGCAGCAAGGAGCAGTTGCGATCGAGATCGAGGAAGTAGGAGACGGAATCTTGATGTGGAGTAGAGTTGCTGCCATTATCTGGTACTTTTTCATGCTTATATATATATATATATCCTACAATTTAGTGTGAGATTTGTTTTTCTTTAAGCTTTTCTTCTTTGATTAATACTTACTATTTACCATTTATTGACTGATGTTGGACATTTAGCTTTCATTCACACTGATTTATTATTTTATCATTCTCTAGCTATTGACTTTTAACATCTTACATTGATTATGATTACTCTGCGTTCTATGCTCCTGATGTTGGACTGTTTAGAGAGCTGGGCAAAGAATATTTTGATGGTTATTAGTAAAAAGTGCCCATCTGAACTTCATCAAGCAGTTGGCAAGTTCTTGGCGGTCTATTGGCTGACTGCTCTCTTTTTTCAGGCATCCTTACATTGTTATATTGCATGAGGCATATATTTTACTTTTTTTTTTTTGTTAGGGCTTCTAATTGTGATGACATTAACAACATACTTTGTTCTTTTCTTTTCATATTCTCTGTACGTTGGTATTCGAATTCTAGGTCTTGGCAAGCGGAGCGAAGATATACATTATTCTTGAGTTTGTTAGTGGAGGATAGCCGTTCGATAAAATTGTAAGCCTCATATTTGTTTTGATTTCATTAATAAATGAATTAATTTGAGATTGAATTGAGCCTCATATTTGTCCTGATTTCATTACTAAATGAATGAATTTGAGATTGAATTGTTGTTTTGCTTACTGCAAATCGGTTTTCAATGTATTGATTTTATTATTATTTACTTTCATCTGGTTACACATGTTCAGTAAGAAAAGCCATCTGAAAATGAAGCTAGGCAATTTGGGTATTTCTAACGAGAACAACTCGATTGGGGATTTGTGTATTTTGATGTTAGGTTTGGTGATTTTAGGCTTTCTCTATTACGGTTTGGGGATTTGGATGTGAGCTGCTATTTGGGGATTTCAGTAGATTTTAAAAATATAGTACCTAATTTGGTTTGCCCATGAGATGAGCCACTGAATGAGTCCCCTTCGGCTTGACTCTGCCGAGAAAGACCTATTGTAATTACGAGGCCTTTGTTTCTTCATTGATGGAGTAGATATTGTATTAATCCTTCGATGACTTTATTGTTAATTAATTGTTGATAATAATGAATACTGAGGCTGTGGATTTTGAATGATATAGTTTGTTGGCATACCTCTTTATATAGTAGGTATTGATCATACATATTAATGGAAATTTCAAAGGATGAAAGGATATTTGGTCAATTTGGCATATGAGATTTTTTCACCTAATTAATTAATGTCAAACACTTCTGTTGTTTTTATATGTAACCATATAATTTTTTATCATATAAATGCACAATAGTGATTCGTTACGATATAAATTCACAGTGATGATTGCTTTTATTATACTGTTGTGAAAGAAGGAAAATCTATGGATGCTGTCGATGTGGATAGATTTATGGATGCTGATAGGGAGGGATTGGTGTCTCTGCAACTTCCGGCATGTATCAGTTCTTGATGGTCTTAATGTTATCGAGTTTGATGTTTGATTTTGGTTTCTTGAATAACGGTTGAGATTTTCAGATCTGCAGTTGGTGTGAGGCTGAAGGAGCAGCCAGCGGAATTCGCAGCAGCGAAGTCAGAGCCAATGAAAGGGGCTAAACCACTTCATAAGGTTGCATGGGGCAAGCGGCTTTCTCGGTGCTCCAAGGTGGATAGGTTTTGATTCTGCCTCATTTTCTTTATGTTTTGTCTTTTCTGCTATTCTGGAACTTGGGTGCTTTCTCTTTTGGCTTCTTTCTATCACCCTGCATCGTATTTATAGATGAAATCAATGCCATTGGTACAAAGCATTTTGATAGGTGTAGCACATCTTCACTTCTTGAGTAGACCTAGATATAGATGAGATAGACTTCTGCATATATTTATGTTGTTGAGTAATAAATTTAGTTATCCCATCTGATTATAAGATATTTGTCATTATTTGCAGTGAGATAAATTGAGACAGGGAAGGTCAGAGGATGATGTTAAAATTGCTTAATCAGCTTGATGGCTTTAGAAGGATTAAGGTTAGTTGATGAATGTATTATATTTGCTGCTTATATCACACGAAGACAGGAAGGATTAAATTTTCCAATATGTGAACTGGATTTCAATTTCTTTAGGATGAGAAAGCTTATTTATGTACAAAAAAAATGACATTTATTATTAGGAGCAGAATTCATAAAGGCTTGAATATATAAAAATTCTACTCTTAAGTTTATGAACTGGCATTTATTTATGTACGAAAAAATTTTTCCTTGGAAAAAAGTCATTGATTGTCTTCTAATTTTTTTTAATTATTAAAAGCATTTCCATGAAAAACAAGAGTTTGTTATAATTTCCACTTTTCCACTCCTTTTCTTAATAATGAAAAATAAAATTATTGATTCATAAGTAATTAATTGTACTTGATAAATAAACTTGAGAGCCTAAAGTAATTGTTTATTTAATAATGAATGCCTTTATTTTAACTGAAAAACTTTTATTTTAGTAACTATTTGAAGATAATCAATGCTTTTATTATGTCCTTTGTTTACTAAAAATAAGTGACTTGATTATCTTCTAATAATTATTTATTCTTCTAATAATTACTTTATGTTCTGTAGTACATAAAGAACTGCATCCTAAAGTAATTATTTACTTAATAAATAAATAAAGTCTGCTCATAAGTATAAAAAACGTCCGTCCTAAGTTTACAAAAATTCTGCTCCTAAGTTTAGGATTTCAATTTCTTTAGGATACAAGTTCATAAATGCCTTTATTTTCAATATATGTTCTTTACTACATAAATAAATGCCATATAAATGAGAGAGTTAACTCTGTTTATTGGACACAATCATTTTGAAAGTCTTTTATGATCACTATTTTATTTTTTTTAATTCTTAAAGTTTTATTTTTTATCATATATTGATGATAATTACTATTAAAATAATTATGAAATATTTAATTTTAGCATTAATTAATTAATTGGCTGTCATGATGCAGATTTCACTAGGAAGACTGTCAAGTTCCTCAAACCCAAGGCTTGATTGGGTTTGGATTTACATATTTTCAAGAGTTGGTTGGGAAAAGAATAAAGAAGCTTCAGCACATGATCCTATTCATAGCAACAAACATTTGAGAGGCGAGGGTTCAAAATGCGTGCATCAAGGATTGGGCTGATATGGTTGTGAATTTAATGAAGAGCAGCAGTGTTGAAATAATTATTATGTTATGTAATTTTTTTATGCACTTTTTATTCCACAGCAATGCGCGGGTACTTTATATATATATATATAAGTTTATAGCATAAATATTTTTATTTTATAGTTTAATATAATTATTTTTAAAATGATTTAAAATATATATAAAAAAAATTTTTGTGAACAATTCTGATAAGGTGGGAACAATAGAAAATTGAAGAATGGCTTCTTGCCCTACGTTGTTACTATGGAGATGAGGGATGGCCTCTCACCCCACCCTGTTGCAATTCCTAGGTGAAAAGCTTATTGTCTATTTGTTTTTTTTATTATTATCTCTAACAAAGTGAATTATTTTATTATATTTTATTGATTTTTATATGTTTTATCTATATATTGAGAGTTTGTTGAGACTTGTTATTTTATTTCTTTTTGAGAGAATTGTTATTTCTTTCTATAATATCATATTAGATAGAGATTTTCATAACTGATAAAAATATATATTCATTAAAAAAATATTTATAATAAAAATAAAATTATGATTTTAGAATTGAGTTAATATTTATATTAATAGTGTTAAGGGAAGATTTCATATTAATATTATAGATCATAAATTTTTTTATAAACATAGTATAATTATTAATGAATAAATATATTTTTTACTATTTTAAAAATGAATAACTAAATATATTTAAATATTAATAATATGCAAAAGGTTATTCATAAGATCCTTACATGTGGTCATCACTTAATTCAAAACTAGCATCGATGTATAAATTAATATTATATTAATTTATGCAAGTCTCGATATAAAATATAGTGCTAGATAGAAAAAATAATCAATAATTATTAATTTGAATAATATTGTTTTTGAATATCTAATAGCAAGCTTGAATGAGTAATATTAAAGTAAAATATTCAAATAGCAAATTTGAATAAGTAATATTAAATTAAAAGAATTTTCAAAGTAAACTAAAGAGTATTTATGTGTTAGAATCAAATAAATAATTCAAATAATTGTAATAAAAGTTGGCTAAAAAAATTAAGTTTGGACATACTCAATGAACATCAAAAAATGATAAAATCAAGCCTCTAAAAGAGTAAATTAAATTTTAGGCTAGTTACAAATATCTAATAATCTAAAAAAAAATAAAATAGACGTGGATTGAGCTAATGATCAACAAATGATAATTATAGCATACAATAGAATAAAAAAAATGCAACTACTCGAATATTTTCATAATAGTTTTATATTTCTAAACATGCTAACGATACAAACAATTAAATTCTAATTTAAGCATCCAAATCAATAAAAGTTTCAAAATCTACTTTTAATTCGTTTAACTAATAAAATCTTTCAAATTAAATTTTTTCAATGTAGTACTTTACGGTGATAATAGTTCATATCACTAAACGCTTAGATGGTAAGTGTGCTATACAAAAATCATATACAAATCATTTTTTCCGCATATATTAATGCATGACTTTAATATAATATTGATGCATGATAACAATTTATGCAACCCTATTGCCATGATGATTACATGATGATATCCAAATAACAGATAATCAGATATAAATAACTGCGTACTAAATATCGATTTAAAAATCCAAACTCATTAAAATAGATATCAGATTATAAATCAAAATTCAAATAGCAAAAATTCAGATACTAGAGACAGTAATAGCAGTACTCAAAAAAATCACATATTAATCATCCAAAATTCAAATTTCTAGAATCGAAAAATTAAATCAAATACATTCAGTTTCATAAAAATCAATCTACAAGTTCAAAATATTATATGAAATTTCAAACAATTTAAAGGTTTGTTCTCGGATACCTAATAGCTCTAAATGCATAGAATATTTAGCAAACATTTAATCTAATAATTCATAAATAATTAAAGATAAGCGATAAAATTAACTTGATAAAGGTTAATATTAAGAAACAATTTATGAAATACATTCAAAAGGGTTATTGTCAAATTTTATTTATTTAAATACTTTATGCTAAGAAAATTTTTTAAAAAATAAATACATGTTATGTATCATAATTATCTCTTACCTGAAACTCCAGATAAAAGTTAGTTTAGTATAAAAAGAACCACTTCAACTAACATAGAAAGTGTCAAAAATTCTTACAAAAAATAATAGGATAAATAAATTACCCTGTAATATATGTTTAAAGAATACTAAAAACGAAAACTAAAGAATGAAGTAAAAGTGAGGAGGTAAAGAAAAATCCAATAATTATACCATGAGATAAATAATTATAGAAATTATTAAAGCCAAAATAATAATAATAATAATAATAATAGATTGTTAGCAAAACTATTAATATATTTTATATATTGATGTGGAAATAGTTAATACTGTTTTACTAGTAACGCTGGTAATTAAAGATGAAATAGTTTGATAGAATATTAATTATGGTTGCAAAGAACACAATAGATAAAGAATTTACAAAAGGGATTAACTTACAATTGTCTCAAAGTTGGGTTTAGTTTCCATTAGATAACAAAAGTATATATATATATTTTTTTCCACATGGAGTTGTGCAAAGTCTCATGATATTGCAATTTCCACAATTGGCACAAAGGAAGAAGAAGGTAGTGCATATACGTAAGGCAAGGACCGAAAATCAAAGTAAGAGAAGTAATAAAACAAAGAATATGAGGTGCTTGATATGAGAGTAAGTAATTTAACAAGAGAATCCACGATCAAAAATTATTTTCTTAATATTATAACTATTCTTAAAGTAAAATAAATAAAAAGAGGTAATTATAATTTAATTAAAAATAATAGAGCAAACAATACTTTTAAATAGGATCGAATTAATGTATATAAATACATATATAAAAAATAAATTTATTTGAAAAGCAATTTTTCCCTAAAGACTAACTTCCAAACTATTTATACTGATTCCATATAATAAGTTACTAATTTAAAAGATGTATCCTTATTAAAAAAAATACATGCTAAGGAAGTTGTAATATATATGATACCTTGGCCAAAACAAAATTGAAGATGAGCACACAAGGACACCGTTGATAGTTCAGCAAAAGACAAATATAAGAACATAGTTTTCCACATCCCGATTTCAGTATATGAATTTTTTAACATTTCAAATTTGCCTGAACAATAGGTTTATGGCAACAATAATCATAATAGTAGAAATATACAAGATCACTTATCAAGAACCAAAAAAGAAATAATTATGTGAATAGCTGAGTTGAGACTGACTTTTAACTCGTTTGTTATGTTGATTATGCAGATGAGAAGAAAGCCAATAACGATATAAGAACAAACGTACAAAGAATTAGACTGGTAACTGTATTTGAGAATATATAGAAATAGGATAAAGTAGTTTTAAGGAAGTGAAAAATTAAAAGAAATCCGGTTGATTTATTGTGTCATTCAATAGAATACTTCAAATAAAATAAAATAATTAAATATAATACTGATAAAATAGTTATTTAAGGCGATTAAGTTACTCCAATAACAAATAAAAATTATTTGATAATAATTACAATCACTAATAAAAAGCATTTCATGAAGTTACTATTGAATATAAAATTAATAAATAATTCATATTATTTCCATAGAAGCAAATCAAAATAGGAAAAAACAACCTAATATAATATAAATAAAATTAAATAAATTATAAAGTTTAATTGATTGAAAAGAGAAAAATTAAAATATATTCAATTTAAATATTATCTTAAAAATTGAGAGGATGATAGCCAATCACATCAAATTTTGCACTGAAATTTTATAATTAAAAAGCAATTAAAAAGAAAAACAAACAATTGTAAAACGAATAAAATAAACTCATTAAGAGAAGTTGTAATTAATTATATAATAAAATATGATGACTCTTGAATAAAGTAGAAAAAAGTTTTCAATAATCGCTTAAGATATGCTTTCAAATATTTTTAAGCATAGTAAAAGAATAGGGATGACCATTTGATTCAAATCAAATCAACTTGAATCAATAAAAATTAAAAAATTTAAATTTAAAAATATAAATAAAATAAAATTGAATAAATTTATAAATTGAATCAAACTATATCAATTAGGTTTGGTTTAATTACAATTTGATTTAGTTTAAATTAAAACATTTAAAATATTTTTCATACAAATAAAAATTTTATAATAATTTAAAATATTTTAATAAATTTTATATATTTTAATATAAATAATGAATTTTAAATAGAGATCAATCCTTTTTATTTGATTTAACATAAGTTCATTTATTTTGATTTAAATTTAAATGAATTTAATTTGGTACGATTCAGTCAAAAATTGTTTATCAAAAAACTAAACTAAATTGAATTAATTGAATTTTTTCTAAAATAAATTTTACATTTAAATCAAATGAAATTGCCTTCCTCATCTAGGTGAGTAGACAGAGACATAGATCATTTCAAATTGCATTGAATTTATTTTAAATCAAGTTAGAATAAATGAATATATATTAAATCAAATCAAAATAGTTCAAATTTATTTGAAATTCATTATTTATTTTAAAATATATAAAAATTTATTAGTAAATACATTGTTTGTATTAAAGATATATAAAAATATATTATAAGAACTACTATTATATTTAAAATATTTAAAACTATATTTTAAAAAAAATCTGTTTAAAATGAATCAAATTATTATTGAACCATCCTAAATCAGTTCAGTTTATTTTGTATATTTATTCGATTTATACCTTTAAATTTTGTTTTTTAATTTTATTAATTCAATTCGGTTTAAATTGATTATCATTCCCATTCATAGGATTGTTCCTTTTTTTTAAATTTTTTTTATTTAAAATAATCTTTAAAATTTTTTGAAAATTTTAAAATATATTAAATTATAGAATTAAAATATTTTATATTATACATTAATATGCACTATATATATATATATATATATATATTCATTAAATAAGGTAAAGATATATTAAAAAAGTACATGTTTCTTATCGGGTCTCTATTGATCTAATTGATAGATCCTAGCGGACGCACAGCGTGGAGATGTATTCCCAGGTTAGCATGAGATTGGAAGATAATCTAATTGGACTGAATTGCATGAAATTTGAATTAAAAATTTTTAATTTAAATAACAAGATATTTAAATTAAATTATATCATTTTTTATTGAGGATGATACTAAAAATTTTATATTATTCGAATAAAAAATCAAACTGAATTGTAGTTACATATATTGAAAAAGTATTTTAATCATTAGTTGTATTAGTTAACTCACTCAATTAGTATATACTATAATAATAATTACTATTAATAATTAATAATTATACTATTTATTAATTATTAATTAGCAGAAAAATATTAAAATAATTTTATTTTAATATTTAATATGTAAGTTTTTATTAATTTATCACTTATTTATTTTAGTCATTGAATGATTAAAGTGAAAAATGTAAAATCTATTTTATTTTGATTCATAAAAATTATAAATAAAACATTTAATTTTTAATAAATAAATAAATATCTAAATAGATATAGAAGCGAATATAATCATCTAAAAAAAACTGAAAAATTGAATTAAATTGTCCTGAATTTATATCAAATAGAATTAAATTGAATTGAAATTTTGAAACGATACTAGTTTTCTATTTTAAAATGTTTGAATTTTTTTTTGGTGTCAAAGATTTATTAATCCACGACTTAGATTGAATTATGCTCACCCCTAATCTTTAATTTAAAGAGATAATAATCTAAATATATTAAAATTTGTGTGTTGCTTTTAGGAGTAAGCATGGATCCTAAGTAAACAAAATCAAATTGAAAAATTCAGTCAAAAATAATAAAAGAATAACCAAAAATATCAGAACTAAAAATTAAATTGTACCGAGTGAATAATATATTTGATCCTAAGTCTAGATAGTTTTTATCATTCACATCAATTGAACCTAATCAATCAAACTAACTGAACTATATATGTACTTAAATATTATATAGGTAATTTATACAGATTATTTATTCCTGAATATATTATTTATATGTCATATATTCTTGTATATATTATATGTAGTATATATTAATTTTTTGTACTAAATGTTTTATATTTAATAAGTCATTTTGTACTAAATGTATTATATTTAATACGTCATAAAAATTATAATATATTAATTAAAATTTTCTATCCAAATGAATCTATTTTTATCTATTTATTTTTTTAACAGTCAAATTATATCGATTTGAATTTAACTAAATCTAATAGATTCAAAATGTGAATTAAATTAGAGCAAAATTTAAAAGTATTCAAAAAAAAAAGATCAAATTTTATAAATATTGAACTAAAATTAGATCAAATTTTTCTAAATACTTATTTTAATTTTATATATTTTCAAATAATCGAATCTAGAGTTAGACTTAATTACTCTTAATTATTTAATATTTTCTCAAAATTCAGTGGGTCACATAACCTATCTAAACATATAGTAGCTCCGCCATTGTACGCTGTAAATAGCATGTTTTTGAGAAATATAAATATCATGTTAATAAATAATAATTAAGTGATTCTCATGAATAATAATTTAATTATCAAATTTTATTTTTAATCTTTGCTCACTTAGTTTAATTCTACAATTTTTTTCTTGTCATAAAATCATTTCATTCCATTAAAAGACTCAAAAGCCTCAATACAAGAGCAAAACAGATGATTACAAATAAAAACTGTCTACAATAAATCCATAAGACTCATGAAAAATCCTAATTGAGAAAATAAAGTACAATGATTTGAGAAGCAGTGACCATGGCTGTCGCTCCAAGGTGCTGCAACTGTCTCCATAATGAAGCTTGCCTTGTTCAACTTGAAAATAACAACCATATTTGGATGCACTGCTATTCAAATCGCAATCTCTCAAAATAAATGATTATAAAACTTGAAGTGATTAATTTTTTAATAGAGAAAAGAAAAACTCAAATATGAAAGAACTGAATACTTTAATACCAAAAATGTTATACTTCTAATCTTTCTATCTTGATGGAGCTTCTATCAAATAAAAATCAGAGATTTGGATAGTTATCTTGCTCTTGATTTCCATCATAAATCAGAAATGAGGAAATCAACATCATAAATACACAAAAGACTCTTATTAGATGACTCCAAACACTCCACAAGGGAGGACTAAATTTGTTATAATAATTTATTTAAAGTTGTATTATAAAATTATATGAAATCTATTTTAAAAATAAAATAAAAATAATTATTATATTTATTATTGATAATAATTTAATAAATATAATTTTAAAAAATTAATTTAAAAAGTAAAAAATAAACTCAATTCAATCCTTGATCCAGTTTCGGATATTGTCCAAGTCAACTTAAATTTGAAAGTAGATCCAAATCAACTAAAAGCTTGATTTCTGAATTTAAAAACATTGAACATAATAATATGAATTTTGGAAAAACACCATTAGACAGGAAAAAGAGGCATGAATTTATCTACCTAACACAATAGCGACTGAATTTTAGCGAAAAAGTATGGAAGCCTTTTTTTTTTTTTTAC
Source organism: Omphalea diandra (assembly GCA_949677035.1). Lineage (NCBI taxonomy): Eukaryota > Viridiplantae > Streptophyta > Magnoliopsida > Malpighiales > Euphorbiaceae > Omphalea > Omphalea diandra. The sequence continues at coordinate 11,352 of CATIWR010217062.1, forward strand.
TTGAAATCCAAATAATTTATAACATCCATTTTCTGTAGTCCTCTCAAATCTTATGATGCCCAACACCAAAAAAAAAAACTTCCCAGAATCTAAATTTCAAAATATTTCAGAATTAATTTAGTTAACTGTGTTTTTTTTGAGATTTTTAATAATTTGAGTTTAATCGCTTCTATTATCTTTTAACTATGTTAATAAAAAAAAAAACCTTAATTTTAAAAGTCCTTATATTAAAATTTTGTTTTTACAGTAGAAAGGACCAGATTCTGTCATTAATTAAGTTTAATATCTTTCTTTAATGAAACTTAGTCTCCAATTTATGAACACCAATACTTTAATTTTAATCCTGGAAAATATTTATTTGATATAACATTAGACATACTTATTATATATTAAGTTTTTTAAATATCAAGTCTTGTGCTGTATCATGTCATATTTATATTCGTGCAATATAATTTTCAAACCAACGAGTCTTGGCAATAATACTCTATTTGTGTGGTAAGTTTAGGAAATTGAAAATTTTTCAGAATATTATCCTAATTAATCATTAAGAAAAGAGTGCAGTCAACATCCTTTATTAACTCCTCAACCTCTTATTTCTTTTTTTTTTTTTTTTTTAAAAAAAAATTTCTTTCGCATCTTTCCTTTCCTTTTTTATATTAATCTATATTGCTATAGCCTAAATTTCACTTTCTTTTTTATTTATTTTTATTTTTAAATAAAGTTAAATTTAATTAAATTTAAAACTCAAACCTGATTAATATGTATTATTTTTTATATAAATATATTAGCATTAATGTGCTTTGGTTGTTTTATTTTTCTATTCTAAAATTATTAGGTTATCATTTATGATGTATGTTTTTTCTTGATAGAAGTTCTATATTTTTCTTTACTTTTAGAATTACAGAAATATAGTTTAAGATGGTATATTTCAATTTTTAAAAATTTTCAGGCCATCATTAAACAAAATGAGCTTATCAAGAAGCAAATTATATTGCTTTATCGATTCATTTAAAAATACTAAAAAAAATATTATAAAAAGAGTTATAACTTTTTGTACTGCATAATTTATCGATCAATATGTACTCTTTATTCATAAATGAATAATTTATTTTATTGCATAAAAAGAGGAAAAAACGAGGAATGCAATTTTATAATAAAAACATTAACTTAATTAGAAAAGAAGGGGAAAAAAAAAAACAAAGGAGCTTTTAATAAACAATTTTTGAAATACCCATAGCTTTAGCTTTAGATGGTACGTACACATCAAAAGCGATGGACACCTTTTTCCTCTCATTATAATAGGGACTGTCTCTTGTTGTTTTCAAAAGGACACTTGAAAGCTGAAGCATCAGCAAAAATGTATTAATTGATCATAAAACATATACTCATGTCAAAGCCCCAACACACCCCTCCAGTAGCACCATCCTCCCCATCACCATCATGATTCCACATTCCACTCTGTAATCATTCCAATTTAATTACTAGTAGCTATTTTTCCCATTAGCAAATTATATGGACCATCTGAGATTCTTTAGGTGTAGGCCATCTCTCCACGTCTCTTCACCTTTGTTTGTACTCATCTGTTCTTTTCTTCACCAATATATATATATATATATATATATATAAGTTGCCTTGCTCTCCAATATAAGAACTGCAATGCCATTATTGATAAAAGTACCTTTTCTCTATTCTACCTCAGGTATATGTCAGTGTCAAACTAATATTATTTATAATATACAGTAGAATATTAATTTTCTTTTCTTTTTTCCATATATACTTGATATTATATATTTATAGGTCTAAAAACTTTAGCTTATGTAGCTTAATAAATAATTCAGTATTGCAATTATCTACTTTAACTTGTTTCTTAAGAAAATTCATATTGACACAAGCCTATATATCATCATGATTGTGCATTTTGATTGCAGGTTCTTCTGGATTACACTAGTTAATTCTTTTTTGTACTTCTTGTTTTGCACACTTTCATTTTGGCATTTTTTTGAGGGCTCTATATCATATCATTGTCAATTTTCAAACCTGAATGATACCCAAGTTGCATTTATATAAGGTCTATTGTTGAGTCACAATCCTGTGAATATTGTAAAATGTAATTGATGAGTTTTGTAACTGGTTTCTCTCCTTTTCTTGGACATTATTTTACAACAAATGTCTTCCTCATCAAGGGAATATATGTGGTGAGGTGACAAATGTAACCAAAGGTGATGGATGATAATCAACAGATCAATTTGTGGTTGCTATAGGCAAGGCAGCGTTTATTTTTGTAAACATCAAACATATTTAAAGAGACAATAAATAGCTATAGATGCAAAAAGCCGCCTTACCCAATTCCCTCTTAGTTCTCTCAACTGATACCTTGGCAAAGCTCTCCTTTAATTTTGATTTTTTCCGTGCTTCATTGAGGATACCGGCTGTAGAAATCTCTCTTTGATTTTTATTCAGCTATTATTTACGGTTTTCTTTTATAGCTAACTTCATTTTTTTAGTTTTTTATTTTTTCTTTTTTTTTTATTGTGATTTTTTCAATTATAATAAATAACCAAATCATATTTTATCTTATTTGTATGAATTATTCAGAATTTATAAATTTTGACAGTAAAATTTTTTATATTTCTTTAGTAATAAATTTTAAAAAATATATAGCAAATCAAAAATTTATGAAAAGAAAATATCACGATTACTAAAGTTTCAATATCTAGAGATAGATCAATGCCTTTTAACGATGAAAAATAAATTTATTTGGTTGAACATTCATTTAAAATTTTATGTTAGATTTGTTTTCTTAGTTGTTTGTTAATTTTATTGATGAAAAATTATGTGTCTTTCGTTTTGTCTCTTTTGATAAGAGTTTATTTGTCTTCTGTCATAAGAGTTAAGAGAAGTTTGAGTTTGATATTCAAAAAATACGACTCATTTAAAGACTTATCAAATAATAGTGAAGTTAATTTGTGGTTCAATATAGCCACCAAGTGACATGTGTTTATTGTCGATGTGTCAAATGTAGTCACAGTGTTGCATATAATTATTTTTTCAACACGATCAATGAGTTTCAGAGAAAAAATTTATCTTTACAATAATATTTGTATGTATTTCTTAAACACAATCAATATTACTTATCTGCATTAATTTTTATTAATGAAATACTTTTTATTTCAAAAAAAATATGCTAAATGAAACCTATAAAAAAAACAAGTAAAGGAAGAAATTAAAAAATTTTAATCGATTCTCAATTTTTTTAAAAAAATTATAAAAATAGAACTTTTACAAAATAAATAAATAATGAAACATGATAAAGATTTTGACAAATAAAAGATTAATTTTGTATTATTCTTTAACATATATTATAATTATCATAATCTATTTTTATAAAGACTAACAATGCAACAATTTTATTAAGTGTCAAAATCTTACATTGAAAATTTACACAAAAATATAAAGATATATAATAGTTTACATTTAACTATCTAATCAATTAGTTATAATCTTTTATTCATGATTAACCCAAATTTATTTTAAACCAATTCATTGTTAACTCCTACCTAATTTATCTCACATTTACCATTTGAATTCAAATTTCTAATATAATATCAGAACAGTTTTAGTCTGATTCAATTTCTGTCTGTCACTCTATTTTTCATCTAGATTTTTTGTCCCAACGGGACAATTTAGTGTAATCCTTGCATTCAATTTCGATTTCAAGAGAAAGAATTTCAATTTAAAATGGTCAACTAATTCATTGGCACTTGAAAAAAAATGTTTCAATTCAAATTTCTAATATGGTATCAAAGCAAGTATAATCCGATTTAATTTATGTCTATCATCACCTGATTTCTCATCTAGATTTTCAATTCTAACAACTCGGTTTGGTGTTGTCACTATATTCAATTTTGATTTCAGGGGAAGAAATTTTAATTTCAAGTGATCAACTGAATCATTGTCAATTACAAGAGTGTTAAGTGTCAAAATCTCATATTGAAAATCTACATAAAAATATAAGGGTATATAATGATTTGGACATAATTATCTAATTAGTTAATTCTAAGTTTTTAGTAATGATTGACCTAAATTTATTTTAAATCCATTCATTACTTAGTCTCTATCCAATTTATTTGATTTCTACCTTTCAATTCAAATTTCTAATAAATATACAAACAAAATGCTAACTATTCTTCTTCAATTAACATTGTTAACTAAGAGCGAACCACTTCATTAGCCACTTGTAAAAACGAAACTAACTAAGAGCTAACCACATTATTAGCCACTTGTAAACGAAACTAATTTTCGTGCTAGTAGCTCGTCTCGCTCATCCCTTTTTGCCAATGTTTATTTATCAATTACCTACATATTAATTTCCCAATCTTCTCTAACACCTTAAAAAGGCCATAGTAAAGAGTCGTTAGTTTGGAATAATACTTGGCATGGAAAGAAGATTGTTTATAAGATTTAGCCTTAACAAAAACACTATCATCAATTGCCAATTATCTTTTAGATTTGTGTTTATTAATCATCTTGATCATTCTTAACTGAGCTCTAACTAAATGATGTTTTAAAATTGCAAAAACTTCATGTCAATCAATTAATAATTGATCCACGATAGCCACCATTGCACTACCAAGAAGATGAAGCCCAAGCACATTACACTTATGCCCAAGCACAAATTTTTCATCACAATTGAAACATACGTTCTTGATCTTTTTTCCTTGGAACCCTTTATCTGATAGAGCCTAATTAGAGATTTGGACAAGTTTGGAGAAGTGTTAGCTAGTGGCAATAAAGCATATTTATTAGAAGTTGACAGACCTTTTTGTGTTACAGATGAAGTAAAAATGGTGGTAATTTGGAAGTGGTGTAATTTTTACAATAGAAAGATTTGGATTTGACAATATTTATAACATCTTGTAGACTGGCTAAGGAATAGGCTCGCTAAAAGGTTGTAGAATTAAACACTCTTATAGGCAATTGAATATCATCAATCACTCCATTCATAAAATAGCTAATGGTATGCTCTTTAGCCAATAAAACTCTATTGAATTTAGCATTAAATTCATCCATGTAAAATTGTAAATCACTAATCTATCAGAGGTTAGCTAATCCTACCATTGGATGTTTCAAATACTTGGTTAGCAAATCTCTAATGTAAGGCACATACATGTTCTTTCCATCTAGTTTCATCCCTAGTAAATCTATTTTTCGTGTATAGTTGATGCCATTGAATGGCTTTATCTCCTACATGAACACAGGCAATTACCACCTTCGATTTAGGCAGTGTCCTATGAATCATGAAAAATTGCTTAGTCTTAATAACCAAGTATTTAGATCAACTCCCTCAAATATAGAAAATTTAATTCTAGGAGGTAAATGGTAAACTATACCAATACTAGATTGAACTATGTTAATTATAGAAGATGGACTAGCTAAATTTTATTGGTAGTGGTAGTGGTTAGCAGTGAGTGATTAATGGTTAGTGATTAGAGACTAGTGATTAGCGTTTAACTGTAAATGATCATTGAATATAAAATAATTAATTATTTAGCAACTGAAATATGCTTATACTATAAAATAACAAAAAAGAAAATTATTTTTATATTTTAATTAATTTTATATAAGATGCTAATTTTGTAATGGTAAATAATGATAAATATAAGATTAATACTAAAGAAAAATTTCAACCACTAATTTTTATATTCAAACAATAGAAAAATTAGTTTTCAACATTCAATTATACATTTTAAAGGGTGAACACTAATTTTTAAATTGAAATGTTGATCAATAATATATATATATTTTTTAAGTTTTAACATCTAATCGCAACCAAATAATCACTTAATGTTTATCGCTAACGAATAAGAATTAAGTACAGGAGAAGTAGTTGTTTGCCTTGAATTGAAGATTGAATATATGGACTTCATAATTGTCATTAACTCGAGACTCATTTTTCTCAATTATTGTATAGTTTTTTCTTACTTTTGCAAAACCGGTTCTTGCTTTTTTGTGACACGGAGACTTTCAAATCTTTTAAATTTGATTTGATTTGTATTATAAATATGTTATTTAGATATTTTATGAATTTTCTATTTTGAATTTTTCTTCATTGAAGGATTAAAAAATATATTATAGAATATTTATTGTTTAGGAGATTTATAATATAAAATCTTAATTGAAGGATTAAAAAACTTTTCTATAGAGCAAGAATATAAAATCTATGTAATGTATTTACGTTTAGAAAGATTTATAATATTTGATAGTATCCTACATAATTATAGGATTGAACTTATACATATGGTTACGATATTATAATTTTGCAATTGAATTTTAAGTCAAATAAAATTTTTTAGATATAATATCTCTTTTCTTTTAAATTTTTTTTTATGACAATCAATAAACTTTTAATCCTATTTTTTGAAATTTACATGTGAATTGATAGGTTTATCGAAAATTATTTTTAAATTTTCACGTGCTTCTTATTTATAAAGCTTTTTTTTTCATAGGCACGTAAATATAAAATATTTTAGAATTCTCCAGCTTCTGCTGCATCACTTTCATTTAAAAATCAAATAATACAATTTCTAATATTTTCTATTATTATTTATGTGTATGAGATTCCTCATACCATTCTCGAGTTGCTTCATCTCTTTAATTTAGTACTAGTCGTAAGCCCACGGATTCAGCATGATGATTATAATAATCACTTTTAAATAAATTTAATATTAAATTTAATTAATTAATTAATTAATTAATTGAATACTTAATTATTATTTTATAAAGTTATTATCAAGTAAATAAAGTAATAAAATAAATTTTTAAATTTTGTAATTATTTATAAAGGTAATTATAATAAAAGATTGTTCATTGATTTATATTTTTAATCTTATGTGATATGACTTCAAGATTAAATTATTAAATTTGAATGAAGTAAATCAAATAAATAATATAAGAATTTCATAATAAAAAATAAAATTAATAAATAATTATAAATTATATACATATACATGAGATAATTATAATAAAAGATTATCTATTAATTCACACTTTAATAATATGTAACATAGTTTTAAGAAAAATTTATTAAATTTGAACAATATAATTTTTAACAATCTATTATATTTATCACTCGCTCTTATGTGCTCAGAATTTTGAATAATAAAGAGAATTAGTTTTAATTTTAGTTTTCTATTTAATTAAATTTTTACTTTTAGATTTTTCTAATTTATTGTTTCAAAATTGTTTAGAGTTTTTATTTTTTAAAATTTTAATTTCTTTTATATGATTTTAGCTTCATATTTAGAATTTTTACTGTTTAGGTTTTTAACTTTCTATTTAGAAAATCTTTTTCATATGGCAATCAATTTTTTAATTAAAATTTTCTAATATGGTAATTCTATTATATAATGTAAAATAATGACATGTGACAATGCTACATACAATTGTTTGACAAATAATAAACAATTGTTTAAAACTAATATTGATACTGAAATTAATAATATATATTGATTTAGACGTCATTGGCATATCTAGTTATTAACCACAAAGTTCAAGAAGGAGCTTTGATACCAACACTATGTTTGATGGGGATTAATAAAGGTTAACAAACTACAATGTCATTTATATTATTACAATATAATACGTAATTAATAATTCATAGTTGGATTAGATAAAAGTTAGTATTTACTATTAGATTAGACAAGATTAGATATTGTTAGAATAAATGAAAGTTATTATTCACATTGGATTAGACTACGTTATTTAACGACATTATGAAAAAATGTTACTACAAAATTCACATAATAATTAAAGGGGTTAATTGTTGGCCTTCAACCTTCATTTATCTTATTTGGTACAAATTATATTCAAGGGAATAACTATTAACTTTTTAACTGTTAACCTCCTTTTTAGTGTATTTTTGTTAACCTACTTTCCCGTAGGTTAAAAGGGGTGAAAATTTTTTTTATTTCTTATATTGTATAACCATTAATATAAACAATATAAAATTAAACATCATTTCTCAAAAAGAAAAAAAATGTAAACATCATAAGAAATAAAATAAATATAAAATAATGAATATAATATAAAAATGTTATCAATATAATATTTATGAATAATATCAAATAATTATTAATCTAAATATTATTAAAATATCAATATAATATTATAAAACTTTATTAATACAACAATTATTATTAATATATCAAAATTATTAATGTAATATGACTATGAAAGTGACATTAATATATTAATGAAAATGTTATTGATATAGTAATTAGCTATAATATATAAATATTATAATAATATATTACAATGATACTAAAATATTATAATGAAAATAATTAAATTTGCCATATCATTATTAATAATATTAAATAATATCAATTAAATATAAATATAAATAATTATAATATTAATTTTTTATTTTTAATAATATTAAATACAATTAATTGATGCTTTTATAATATTTCTTCACTTATGTAACTAATAACTTCTATTCATTTAATCCCATCAAACGTATCCCAAATGATAAGCACACATATACCAAATGATAAGAACATAACTTTCAAGAAGAAATTAAAAGAAGAAAACGAAAAAGGTAGAGAGGGAAATAGAAGAGAGAAAATAAAAAATTAATTGAATTATTTTTCACTAGTAAATGTGGCAAATGAGTTGGATCGAGTTATTCTCGGGTTGATATAATTTTAGGTTGGATTATTCGGGTTGTGGATGGGTTTGGATCACCCATTGAGTCATGTATGCAGAAAAAGTTTTAGTTCTGATTTATTCTTGAAATTAATATTTCGGGTTGAGTTTAGGTTTACTTTTGAAATTAATATTTTGGATCGGGTCATTTGTTATTCAATTTTTAAATATGCATTTGATTTTTTTATCATTTATGAAAATTTTGTCATAATTTGTTAAGAAAAATTAATAATTTTTTCTTAAAAATTATTTTAATCAAATTTTATATAAAACAAAACTTGATTAAAAAAATAATTTTTATTTAAACGCTTAATAAATTAAATATAATTTATTTTTGAAGCAAATCACTACATATAATAAAAACAAATAATTGAACTAAGTTCATATAGAATTATATTCAAGTCAAACATCAAAATTTAAACTAATTTACAAACAAACATATAATGTTTAATGATAACAAATCACTAATAATAAAAAATTTTATGTATTATAATAAAAATTTTTGTCATAAAATTAATTTTATCTTAATATGTGAGTTTATTGTGATAAAAATCAAATTTATCACAATTATTATAAAAATAAATAAACTAGTGGTAAATTTTTTTTGTGTATTAAATCATTTAATAATTATGGTAAAAACTTAGTTTAATGACCTAAAAAATTCAAACGTTTATATGATTTTCAATTAAATCTAAGTTTTCCAATTAAGTAAATTACACTCTAATTTGACGAATTATTTTTAATTATACCTCAAGTCAAAATCAAAATTTGGTAAAGTTCATATTTAGGCTCAATTGATCTTTACACATTATCAATTAATTCAATCAAACCTAAAATTGAGTTTAGAATTTTATTAATATGATACCTTTATTTTTATTCTATTTTATTTTATTTTTACTTAATTAAATTTATTATATACTTTTGTATGATGAATTCTAATTTTATATTTAAATTTAAATATTACAAATTTTAAATTTTAAATTTACAGTTAATAAAATCTCTCATTTTTTTTAAGAAAATTCTCTCAATCTTCTTATAAATTTAATTTTTTATTTTAAATTGTTGGACTAGGTTGGTTAACCCTAAGTCTTGGACCTTTTTATCTTAACAAATGAGATTGATCAATTCTAATGTTTCCAGTAAGTGTTGTTTTGAAGAATTAAGTTAGGCTTTCAATTGGAAGTTGGATGGATTTCACAATTTTCAAGAAAGTAAAGTTCATCCAAATTCACAGTCAGTGATTTGTAATTCGCGATTGCGACTTAGCTTAATACAAGGTGAAACTAGGCCAGACTGATTTGCGGGCATCGTCACTGTCACGACTCATCTAAAGATGGGAGTATCAAAGTCACAGACAAATTCGCGGTTATCGTCGTGCCTTAGTCGCGATCGCAACTTTCATAGTGACTGAAGAGGGAACCAAGTCCACAACCACAACGTGCCAAGAGTCTTAGATATCCGTTGAAGAATAAAATTCTCGACGGCGACATTGTAGGTAGTGACCGCGATTCATGAAGATGAAAATTCTCCTTCAAATAGAAGAATTGTACAAGGACTGATTACGACCGCAAAGTTTGTGAGTAGTTAGAAAATAACGACTATATTTTTCTGATGGACCAAAAAGGAGCTAACACGTGGACTAGTTTTTAGGCACAAATGGGGTTTTTCGCTGCAATTTTTGGCTCCTGTATGAAAATTGGAATGTCGCGATCGCGAATCTTTAGTAGCGACCGCGACTCCTGCCTGACATGCAATTAATGCAGAATCTACCTGGCATGTCTTAAAGATTTGATGAGCTTTATAGTCTAATGTCTCTTTGGTGGGTATGTACTATAAATACTCCATCAAATATATGTAAAAGAGAATTAATTAACTTGTAACCAAACTCTTGCAAATTTGCTACTCATTCTTTCAATTATTCTTTATGCTTTACGTGATTGTTTGGTGTGAGCATTAAATACCAATTGTAAAAAGTTTTAGTGTGAGCCTGTGAAAACACTTGAGAGAGGTTTTAGTGTAAGCCTTAGAAAACACTTGTAAGAGAGGTTGTTGTGTGAGCCTTGAAAACACAAAGTGTAAAAGTTAGGTATGATCTTGAAAACACCACTTTGAGTGAGTGAAACACCCAATTGTAGAAAATTAGGGAGTGGACGTAGGGTTGGTTAATACTCGTATCACTATAAATCTTTGTGTCTCTTTTCTACTCTATATTTATTCCTCACTTTAATTTTTATTTAAACACCAATTCAACCCCTCCTTCTTAGTACCTAGGGCCAACAAGTGGTATTAGAGCTTAGTCTCACAAACAAGCCTTAATTGGGTGAACAAAGATCATGGCACAAGAGAGAATCCACTCACACCTCAAGCCCTACTTTGATGAATCTGAATATACTCATTGGAAGTATATGATGAAGATTTATCTTGATACAGATGTAGTGGACCTTTGGGATGTACTTGTTAAAGAATGGAAGTCACCCACTAAAGTAGCAGATGAAATTGAAGAACTAATTCCAAAGGAAGATTGGGTTGAAGCCCATAGGAGGTTAAATGGCAAAAACAAGAGGACAATGACTATTCTTCTAAGCTCTCTCTCTAAGGAAGAGATTGGAAGAGTGCAACATTGTCAAATAGATCATGCCATTTGGAAGACTTTTGAAAACTATTATAAAGGCACAACACTTGTTAAATCAAGTAGATTGGACATGTACATGACGGAATGAGAGCTCTTCTTGATGAAAGACCAGGTAAACATCACCAAAATGATGAATAGACTTCTATCCATCGTCACAAACATGAAGAAATTTGGAAGGACTCTCACCAACTATGAGGTAAACACGAAAATCTTTAAAACTCTTCCATTAGATAAGTTTGGTACAAGAATGTGCAGCATTCAAAAGTCCAACCCAAATATTAGAAAGGTTCCTACGAATGTGTTAATAGGTAAACTCTTAATTCATGTGTTAGCCTTACAAAAGGATGAGCAAATGAAGAAATTAAGAGGCTAAGGAGAAAAATCAGAAAAAGAAAGAAGAACCTTGGCACTCAAATTCTCAACCAGGGAGAAAGAGGTAAAAACTACCTCTAGTGATGAAGAGAGTGACAAAGAAGAAGAAGAGCTAGCAATGCTCTCAAAAAGGACTAAGGAGTTAATTAGAAGAAGAAAAAAGAGAAAAAGCTTCAAGAAGACAACTCCTAATCCTAGAGAGAGATATCTAATGAAGAACTTGCTATGAGTATGGAAAACAAGACCACATCAAATACGATTGTCCCAAGATAAAGAACAAGAAGAGATGGGACAAGGAGAAGAAGAAAAGTTTCTCAGCCGCTTGGGATGATAGCTCAAGTGAAGATGAAAAAGAAGGAGAAGTTGTCAACATTTGCTTCATGGCACAAGAAGATTCTCTAAATGAGGTAAGTACTTCATCCTACTCTCATTCAAATTTTGATGATTTTGATGAGGAAGATGAAAAGCTTCTAGAGGCTTTTACTATGAGATGTGACTAATATAAGTCACAAATGAAGTCTTACAAGAAAAAATATCTAAAATTAGAGGATGATTATAAATCCCTCAATGATCTTGTAAGCGAATTGAGAGCATCAAATGATGAGCTTAAAAAATTTATGAAAAATCTTTCCAAATCATCTTCATCATTGGCTTCATTGAGAAAAGAGAATGACTCCCTAAAAAGAGAAGTCATTGAGGTTAGAAGCTCTATCTCTAAATTTCATAAGGGTAAGGAAGTCTTGGATACCCTATCACAAAGGCCACCTTTAATTAGACATGGTTTCGGCTTTAATGGAGCCTTCTCATCCACTTCATCACCTACTACATTTGTTAGACCAACAACACTTCAAACCTCAAGTGTTAAGGACACGAGGAAGAAAAGTGCTTCAAGCACTAAATTCCCGATGCCTAAAGGCAAAACACAAAATGACTCAAGGCTTGCTTCAATGAAGGCCAATCATGTTTACATGTATAATAAGAAGCATGCTCACACACACAAACACAAACATTTTTCTACTACTTCTCATCACTTATACACTGGCATGCACTTATATAACCAAAGTATGAGAAGGCCTCCTACTTATACTAAGGTTGTACATAGGAGAAAGACTCTCAAGTCTAAACTCCAATGTCATTGTTACATGAAATATAGGCATATTAATATTCATTGTTATATTAGGAAGGCTCACCTTAAATTAGAGGACCACCTTCAACTCCTAACCTCCTAGGACCCAAGTATGCTTGGGTTCCTAAGAAAAGGTGACTTACTTTTATTGTGTAGGGAAGTGTGGCAACCACTAATAAATCAAGCAATTGGCATATGGATAATGGATGTTCTAAGCATATGATGGGATATAGAAAGCTATTCAGATCATTGAAGGAAAAAGAAGGTGGAGATGTCACATTTGGTAACAATGCCAAAGGTAAGGTAATTGGCATTGGAACTATTAGTAAAAATGGTTGTTCTTTGATTAATAATGTTTTATTAGTTAATGGCTTATAACAAAATTTGTTGAGTGTAAGTCAATTGTGTGACAAAAGTAATAAAGTCACCTTTAATCTTAGCAAATAAACAATGCCTACTCAATTGACTTAGACAATTAGGCTAACCAATCTTTTAAGTGTCTTATGTCTTTGAGCAATGAAGCTTGGTTATGGCATAGAAGGCTTAGACATGCAAACATGAATCTCCTACAAAGCCTATCTAAAAGAAAGTTAGTGGAAGGTCTTCCCAAGCTAAATTTCACTAAAGACAAGACATATGGTCCTTGCCAAACGGGGAAGGAACATCAAGCCTCCCACAAAGCTAAAAATGTTGTAAGTTCACCTAGACCCCTTCAACTAATTCACATGGACTTGATAGGACCCACTAAAAGTGCTCGTTTAGGTGAAAAATATTATGCACTAGTCCTAGTTGATGATTACTTTAGGTTTACTTAGGTGTCCTTTTTAGCTCATAAGAATGATACTTTTGATGCTTTCAAAAGTTTTGCAAAAAGAATTCAAAATGAAAAAGGTTACTTCATTTCTTCTATTAGAAATGACTATGGAAAGGAATTTCAAAATGAGTCTTTTGAAACTTATAGTTTTTAGAATGGAGTTTTTCATAACTTTTCAACACCTAGAACACCACAACAAAATGGTGTTGTAAAGAGAAAAAATATAACACTAGCAGAAATGGCTAGAACCAAGCTCAATGAGTATTCTTTACCGAATTACATTTCGACCGAAGTCATTAATACTTCGTGTTATATTGTAAATAAAGTTTTTAAAAGACTCATTTTCAATAAAACATCTTATGAGCTATGGAATGGTAGAAAACCCAAGATATCATACCTAAGAGTATTTGGATACAAGTGTTATATATTGAATACCAAGGATAATCTTGGAAAATTTGATTCCAAGACCAATAAAGGTATATTCTTAGGTTATTTCACCTTTAGCAAGGTATATAGAGTCTTTAATAAGAGTTCAATAGTAGTTGAAAAGTCTATGAATGTTGTTTTTAATGAATCTAGCAAACTTAATCTTGGGAAAGGTGTTTTCATTGATGATCTTGTAGGTAATCTTGAAAAATTAGAGTTGGAAGACACTACAAGAAGATAGGATAAAGATAAGGAATGAGGTGAATCATCAAAAGTAGATAAGGAACCACAACATCAAGAAAAAGATGAGCCAAGTCAAGATCTACTCAAAGATTAGAGATTCTCTAAGGATCACCCTAAAGATTTGATTATTGGTGATACCTCTAAGGGTGTAAGTACTAGATCATAACTTAATCTTTTAGAGAATAATCTTGCTTTTATTTCTCAACTTGAGTCAAAATCAATTGATGAGGCACTTGATGATGAGAGTTGGGTACTTTCCATGCAAGAGGAACTCAACCAATTTGAGAGAAATAAGGTATGAGAACTTATCCCTAGGCCTAAAGAACACTCCATTGTAGGTTACAAATAGGTGTTTAGGAATAAGTTAGATGAGCAAGGTCTTATCACAAGAAATAAAGCTAGATTGGTTGCTAAGGGATATAACCAAAAGAAAGACATAGATTATGATGAGACTTTTGCCCCCATTGCAAGATCAAAGGCCATTAGGATACTTTTAGCTTTTGCATGCCACATGAATTTTAAGTTTTTTCAAATGGATGTAAAAAGTGCATTTTTGAATGGAATTGTTGAGGAGGAAGTCTATGTTAAACAACCTCCTGGTTTTGAGTCACATTGTTTTTCCAATCATGTTTTTAAATTGAACAAAGCCTTATATGGATTGAAACAAGCTCCAAGAGCATGGTATGAATGGCTTAGTTCATTTCTTTTGAAAAAATGATTTTGAAACAGGAAAGGTGGACACACACTGTTTGTTAAAAAACACAAGCATGATACACTAATTCCACAAATTTATGTTGATGATATCATTTTTGGTGCTACTAATGAGTCTCTCTGTAAGGATTTTGCTAAGTGTATAACTAAGGAATTCAAAATGAGCATGATGGGAGAGTTCAAGTTCTTTCTCGGTCTATAAATCAAGCAAACTAAAGAAGGGATCTTCATCAACCAAGCCAAATACACAAGGGAGATACTCAAGAAATTTGGCATGGAGGGTTGCAAAGTAGCCAAAACCCCCATCAATGGTACCATCATGTTAGACAAAGATGAATCGGGTAAGACAGTAGATGAAAAAAGATATCGAGGTATGATAGGATCTCTACTTTATCTTACTGCTTCTAGGTCGGATATCATATTTGGTATATGTATATGTGCTAGGTTCCAATCCTCTCATAAATAGTCACATTTAAATGCTATTAAGAGAATTTTTAAGCATTTGCATGACACAAATCACTTAGGGTTATGGTATCTTAGGGATTCATCCTTTAGTCTCACAGAATATTCGGATGCAGATTATGCGGGTAGTTTAGTAGATAGAAAAAACACTTTCGGGACTTACCAATTTATAGGAGAATGCCTAGTATCTTGATTTAGCAAAAAGTAAGTGTCAATTGTCTTATCCACTGCGAAAGCCAAATATGTTGTTGTGGGTTGTTGTTGCACCTAAGCCCTTTGGATGAAACAACAATTGAAGGATTTTAGCAAAGTGATTGATCACATTCCTATTAAATGTGATAACACCAGTGCTATCAATCTCTCTAAAAACCTCAT
Organism: Omphalea diandra; assembly: GCA_949677035.1. Classification (NCBI taxonomy): domain Eukaryota; kingdom Viridiplantae; phylum Streptophyta; class Magnoliopsida; order Malpighiales; family Euphorbiaceae; genus Omphalea; species Omphalea diandra. Next base: position 27,219 of record CATIWR010217062.1, read on the forward strand.
CCAACATTCTAGGAGCAAACACATAGACGTTAAACACCATTTTTTTAGAGATCATGTGCAAAAGGGTGATATTGTGTTAGAGTTTATTGTCACAAATCATCAACTTGCAGATATTTTTACTAAACCTTTCAATAAAGAAAGATTGAACTTCATTACGAGAGAATTGAGAATGTTTGATGAAAGCTCCCTAAAGTAAAAATTTGATTTTATGTGTTGAGTATATGTGTGTTGATTGTATGTCTTATGTTTTTTTTATGACATATTCCAAGTGGATTATAGTTTTGAATTTTTCAAAAACTTAATTTTCCTTCCAATCCTTGTTGCCTTACAAGTCTAAGTCACCCAGCTGTCATTTATTCACGTTCGCGAATTACAAGTCTAAGTCACCCGACTGTCAAACATCAAATCGCGGTCATGAGAATCATGCTCAACCGCCAATTTTGATCAAGAATTTAAATTTTGACCATTGTAGCACGTATTCCTAAGAAATTTTTGTTCGTTACTCACATTTTTCAAAAATTGAGGTCGCAGTACACGAATTCACAGACGCGAATTTGAGTGACTGTCAAGCCATTAAGTGATTTGACTGCCAACCATTTCCAACACTTCATCAATGCATTTCTAGTCATTTCTAGCCATTTACAGAGAACCCAAATGGCTATAAATACCCCCTAAAATAGTAACATCCTCACTTCACTTCCAGCATCAAATTCTCTCTCTTAAAATTCTCTCAAACTCTAAAAATCTCTCAAACTTCTCCCATGGCTCCCAAGAAAATATCTACAATAGAAAAAGGCAAGGTCATTGCTCAACCTTCTGCCCCCTCCTACTCTTCACCTTATGAAGGGTATTACCAAAGAGGAGAAAGACCGCTAAAAGAAAACTCTTCCAAAACAATCCTCCCCAACAAAATCCCTTCAACTTTCCTACTAGAGACGTTTGGGCTTAACGGCGAAATTCATGCATTCCTTTCAAACTTGGGTTGGATCAAGTTTATCTTCTAAGATGAACCAGGATATGAAGAAGTGGTTCAAGAATTCATGTGCACAGCACAACTCAATTACAAAGCAGATTCCTAAGCAAGCCAATATGGGTTAGTTTTTTAAGCTTTTGGTGACCCCCATTTCATTACTTTCGACCAACTTTCCTCACTTTTCAACCTTCAAGTTAGAAAACACATACCTTTCATCATCTCCATACTTGACATTATTTACTCCGAGTTTTGGTCGAAAATCTGAATCGAAACTAAACATGATCCCAGAACCTCATTGGCCAAACACATTAAAACCTTACCATCTTAGATACTTCATTGTATCATCACCTTCTCGGTTAATGCTAGAGGTGATGGAAACAAAAAAGTATCACAAAAGGACTTGGCATTTCTTTTCTGCCTTGTCAAGAACAAGTCAATCCGGACTTGTAGGTATCTTGTAGATCAATTAATCCACATGAGCACCAAGCCTAAAAGCCCATTCCTTCTTCCATCCCACAACACAACCATAGATCGATATGTAGGAGCTCTTAATGAGGATAACAAAAAGTTTCTCACTAAGAAACTTCTACCATCACAAAACTTTCTTGATCTCACCTATCTCATAAATGCTAAAGTAATTCACCCAGATACTTATGCCTACACTTTGGGCACAATTGGGGCTAAAAAAAAGGAGTCCTAAGGTTAAACTCTCACTTGAAGAATGAGCTTCATCCATACCTCCTTAACCAAAGCCTAAGGTTAAACTCTCACTTGCCACCATCAATAACAAACTGGATAAGTTGATGAGGATGATGAAAAGGATATTTTTATTCCTCTCTCATCTTCATAGTGATATGGTTGACCTGCAAGAGAAGTTAGGAGTCCCTCCTTGCCATCTTTCGGACTTCACTGAGTTTGATGATACTCATAAAGAAGAAGGCAATGACCAAATGGAGGATGTAGATGAGGCTGAAGGTGAAGATCATGGTGATGGTGAAGACTTTTCTGGAGATGAAGATGATTCTCCTACTTTTTAGTTTAGGATCTCTTTTGTATCTTTCTTTTATGCAAAAAATGTGATCCTACAAAACTTGTTTATAAGTTTTTATATATAAAAGTTATTTCTTTGATGAAATTTATGTTATGTGATTGCTTTATTTCAATTTGTTTATGCATTTGCTCCCTATGATTACTTGTCTATTTATGCAATTGATCTTTTTCCCTTCTACCTTCTTTCTGATCTTGCCAAAAGGGGAGAGAAAAATAATAGCATTAGTTGAGGGGGAGCATAAGAGCATCATACTTAGAATTTGGCCTTGAAGTCATACTTAGAAAAATTCACTAAAATTTCTAAGTATACTAAAAGACTCTAAGTATACATTGAACAAATTACCACTCCAACTTCACATTCATGCATTATTTTCCCTTAGGATCAATCTAAGTTGTCAAAATAAAAAAGGGAAAGATTGTTAGACTAGGTTAGTTAACCCTAAGTCTTGGACCTCTTTTAATCTTGACAAAGGAGATTGATCAATTCTAATGTTTCCATTAAGTGTTGTTTTGCAGAATTAAGTTAGGCTTTCAATTAGAAGTTGGATGGATTCCACAATCTTAAAGAAGATAAAGTTCATCCAAATTTGTGGTCACTGATTTGTAATTCGCGACTGCAACTTAGCTCAAGACAAGGTGAAATTAGGCCAGATGGATTTGTTGGCATCGTCACTGCTGCGACCCATCCAAAGATGGGAGTATCAAAATCACAGATGAATTAGCGGTCATTGTCGCACCTTAGTCGCGACCGCGACTTTCATAGTGACTAAAGAGGGAACCAAATCCACAACCATAATGTGTTAAGTGTCTCAGGTATTCGTTGAAGAACAAAATTCGCGAGGGCGACATTGTGGGTAGCGACCACGATTCATGAAGATGAAAATTCTCCTTCAAACAGAAGAATTCGAATCTCAGTCGAGCCCTCTACAAGGACTGATCGTGACTGCAAAGTTTGTGAGCAGTTAGAAAGCAACAACTATATTTTTTTGATGGACCATTAAGGAGCTGACACGTGGACTAGCCGTTAAACACAAACGGGGTTCTTTGCTGCAATTTTTGGCTTCCGTATGGAAATTGAAATGTCGCAACCACAAATCTTCAGTAGTGACCGCGACGCCTGTCTGACATGCAATTAATGCGGAATTTGCCTAGCATGTCTTGAAGATTTGATGAGCTTCATAGTCTAACATCTCTTTGGTGGGTATGGGCTATAAATGCTCCACCAAACATATGTAAATGTAAGAGAATTAATTAACTTGTAACCAAACTTTTGTAAATTTACTACTCATTCTTTCAATTCTTCTTTATGTTTTAAGTGATTGTTTGGTGTCAATATTAAACACAAATTGTAAAAGATTTTAGTGTGAGCCTATGAAAACACTTAAGAGAGGTTTTAGTGTGAGCCTTAGAAAACACTTGTAAGAGAGGTTGTTGTGTGATCCTTGAAAACACAAAGTGTAAAAGTTAGGTGTGAGCTTGAAAACACAAAGTGTAAAAGTTAGGTGTGAGCTTGAAAACACAATTTTAAGTGAGTGAAACACCCAGTTGCAGAGAATTAGGGAGTGAATGTAGGGTTGGTTAATACTTGAACCACTATAAATCTTTGTGTCTCTTCTCTACTCTATCTTTGTCCCTCACTTTAATTTTTATTTAAACATCAATTCAACCCCCTTCTTAGTGCCTAGGGCCAACATAAATAATAAAATTTTTAAACTATTTAGAATAAAAATCTTCTAAGAAATATTTAAAAAATTAATTACATGAGATTAATTAAGATGATACTTTATTTTTATTCAATTTATCTCTTTTTGTTTAATTAAATTATTATATACTTTTATATGATGAATTTTTCTAATTTTAAATTTATATTTAAAAAATAAAATTTTAAAATTTCATTTATAATTCATAAAATCTCTCAATCTCTCCTTAAAAAACATAAACTATTTAAAATAAAAATTTAACAAAATTTTTAAAAAATTAATTATATGAGCTCAATTAAGATGACACATTTATTTTGTATTCAATTTAATCCTTTTTTTTTTTTGCTTAATTAAATTTATTATATATATTTTTATATGAAGAAATTAAATTTTATATTTAAATCAATAAAATTTTAAAATTTAAAATTATAATTCATAAAATCTCCCAATATCTCATTTAAAAAAAAATTCTTTTAATCTCTCCTTAAAACTTTAATTTTTATATTTTAATAATAAATTATTAAATCATTTAAAATAAAAAATTTAACAAATATTTTAAAACTAAGTGCATGAGTTTAATTAAAATGATACTTTTTATTTTTATTCAATTTTTCTCATTTTTATTTAACTAAATTTATTATATAGTTTTATATGATAATTTTGCACTTAAATTAAAAATTTTAAAAAAAATTTGAAATTTAAATTTATAAATTATAAAATCTTTCAATCTCTCACTTAAAAAATTTATTTCAATCTCTCATCAAAATTTTATTTATGTATTTTAAATAACAAATAATTTAAATCATTTGAAATAAAATTTTTAAGAAATATTTAAAAAAATCAATTACATGATATGAACTAGAACATTCTCAAAAAAATTATTCTTAAAATAAAATTTAATGATTTATTAGTTTAATATTTATATATATAAAATAAAATTTTATAATTAAATACATTAAATTAATGTAAACTTAATTATTTATCAAATAAAAAATAAATTTTTATATTTTTGTGAAAAATGATTTAAATTGAGTAAAAATAAAATATTATTTTAGTAAAATTTAAACTAAAATTTGAATATAATTGAACCAATTAAAAAAATATAAGGGTGAATTGAGTCTAAATATATATTTTACTAAATACTAATTTTGACTTGGGGTACAATTAAAAAATCAATTCATCAAATTAGAGTGTAATTAACTCAATTGGAAACTTTAAATAAAATTTAAAATTTATGAAAAATTTAAGTATTTTGAGTCATTGAGCTAAAAAAAAAATTAGTATAACAAATGAACATCCAAGATAAATTATGATGTAAACTCTTTCATCATAATATTTTGTCATAATATATTAGTGTCAAATTTCTATTACCCACCAAATTAGATATAAGAAGTAATAATATTTTGTAAATGTGTTAAATAATTTTATAAAATTAATAAAATTATTATCTCATACTAAATAACTTTTATTCTTACTAAATAACTTGTTATTATAAATAAGAAATTGTAATTTAGACATATGAAAAAGCAAAGTAAATTTAGTAAAAATATAAAATATTTACATGTTTAAAATAAAATAAAATAAATTTGAATTTGATTAAATAATTTAAATATTTTTTAAAATAAATTTATTTCTTATTTTAATTATTCTACTTTATATAAATAAATATATATATATATATATATATATATATATATATATATATATATTAATAAAATTTATTTTTTCTATTGTTATCAGGTCAATTGGGTCGGATTACTTGTTGACCCATTTAGATCAGTTTTTGACTCGACTCCGTCAAATTGACCATTATTTGATCCGATCCTAAAATTTTGGAGTCATTTCAGATTTCCTCCAAGTTTTAATCGAATTCGAGTCACATTTTTCGGACAGATTCGAGTCGAATTTTCAAATTGGGTAAAAAATTGTCACATTTTCATTGATGATTTTAGAAAGAAGCTTAAGGTTTTTGATGGGATCTGAGTTCTTTAGAATGACAACCTGGTTATTGTTGCAATCCTAAGGTCAAGTTGTTAGTTGATTTGCTTTTGATGAGCATTAGGGTTAGATTGTGGAGTTTATACTGTTGTATTTGAAAATCTTCCATTAGAATAATTTTTTAGGATCACCTTAGTCTTTTGGCCTCTCCACTGATCATTGCTAGCAATTTGAATGTGTACTTGTTGCCAGGTGAGAAGCAAAAGGGTGCTTTAACATATCATGCAAAGAGTAATTCAGGAATTCGATAAAGTCATTTAGGATTACAATATCTTTTACTTAGGATTTATTGGATCTAAATTTACTTGGAAAGATGTTTAGGATCATGATTACAATATCTTTAAGGGTTAAGAGCAAGGATTTTGATAGTCATTTATGATTACAATATCTTTTACTTAGGCTTTATTAGACTCAAATTTTCTCGAAAAAAGAGGTCTAATAAGTTAATTTTGCTTAGGAAAGAAGCTTAGTTAGAGAATATGTTGAGAGACAATGTGATTCATTTTTAAGTGTCCTGAGGTTTCTTACTTAACAAGAGGTAGTGGACATGATTAAGAGGTGTCTTAATAGTTGAGAGGCCAAGAACCTCTCTTTAGCTTCTAGGTTATAGTAGCAAAATTAGTGTTATTGTTGGAGGCCATACTAATTCCACACAAATGGCTAAATTTTTGCTTAGTACTTTCAAGGAGAATAACAAACACATTCAATTGCAAATAAGGTTCTTCACCTCGCTTGATGGGATAAGGTTTGCTTTAGCAACAATTTTGGGGAAGGTCCAAGATAATATCGATGCTTTTCTAACCTTACAATATTTTGCCTCTTTAGTCACGGAATAAATAATGGCTAAACATTTTAGCCACGGTGCATATAATCATAACAAGAAATGGCTGTTGACTAACCAAGATGTTTTATGTGCTAGAGTTCTCTGAAGCAAGTATTGTTAGAGATGAGCAATTGCCTTTTAAGGTTAATGAGTCTCCTTCACTTGGAAAAGCATATGTTTTGTTTAGTTTTATGTTCAGTTGGGTAAGTGAGTGATTTTGTAATTGACCATTAAAAAAGTTAGCAGCTAAATCATCCAATTAATTGTCTCTTGATCTAAATTGCAAAGTGTGAGAAACCCGACATAATTAACCATAATCATTACCAAAGTTGCACTTTTTATCATTTTCAGCCCACTAATCACTACTAGTCAAGGCACAATAACTGAACCAATGTGCAAACTAATTAACATCTGCATTGTCCTAATAAAACAACCATAATTTCGAGCCCAATTAATCTTTTCATTTAACATAATCATTTCATTTACATACTTAATAATCAACACAAATCATAACAAATATTGAGTAGTGATTGATTAAATGTTATAATGGAAAAAATGAGTCAGCATTTTCATTCTTGATCTTATAATATAGATATCATTTGATTAATAAGATTTAAGTGAGAAAATTCGAAAAATTCATAAATTTATGTAAAATTTATCATTTGATTAAAAAAAATGAATCAAAATTTATGCATTGTTTAAAATCCATAATTTATTATAATATTTTAAAATGGATCCTTTATAAGAGGTGAAATTTTATAAAATCTATCATTTTAATAGATAATAAATTTCACAACTAAATTTTTTATTGTAACAATATTTAACTTGTATATTCTAAAAATGTAAAATTAACTATAGATTATGATAAATATAACAGTGACATTTGGTGTATAATTATTATTATAAAAAGTAAAAGCAGGTGAAATTAGCTCTCCAATGATAGAAATACAACTTTTCGAACTTTGTATTATTTTAATTATAAAAATTTAACATGTTATGATGATGGATATTAGTAGTCTCTTGATTAAATTTCAAAAATTAACATAAGTCTTGGGAATTAAACGTAATACACAGACAAAAATTTAAATTTACATAAATAATTACGGTAATTAAATTAAAGAGTGCATGATAATCCATAATATCTTTTTAAAAAAAAAAAAAAATATCCAGGTTGTAAGAAGAAAGGGATATTATCTCTTCTTTTTTTTTTTTTTTCATTTTTATTCAATTGCAAGGCAAGAAGATAAGATTAAAGTCAAAATATTTAGAATCCACGGATAATTATTATCATCATTTTTATTTCTATCGCTTATAATTTAAATTTATTCATATATTTTTATAATTCTGAATTTATTTAAAAAATTTTAATATGAAAATTATTTAATTTTTAATTTGTCAATAGGACTAGATTAAACCCAAATTAAATTTCAAATTTCAAAAATTTAACTCTTTCTAGCTTAGCAATATTTCTGCTTTGATTCAATTCAATCTTCCAGGTTATATATTTCATATTCAAGAATATCTTAAAAGAAGAAAAAAGAAAAAAAAAGTTGGAGCAAAGGAGAAAGATAATTGTCCCATCTTCCCATGCAGGGGGTACTTCCTTGAATAATGTAAACCTTCACTTCAATCGAAAAAATTGACTGTCGGATCACAAATCCAACGGCCAGACCACATTCCTCACCTGTCCCTCCCCCATCCTACACCCTCGTGACTTCTCTCCCTTCCACTCCACTCTCATTGCACCACATTTCACCCTCTGAGAAACATCGCCGCCTCACTGCCTCCTCCAACTAATGCGGTAGCTAGCTGTTGTTGGACCCTAACTCCTCCTCTGCTTAGTTAAGGTACCGCTTCGATCTTCTGCTGCTCCCTCCCTTTCGATTTTTTCTTCTTCTCTCTCGCATCGGGAATGAGGATTTTACCCGCGTTTCTACGTGGCATGACGACAATGCTCACGGGGTTTTTTCCCCGTCAGTTACTGCAAGGTTTTTTACTGAAGCCACGTCATCGTGTCATTGCAATCCCTCTTTTTTTGGTGGATTTATGCCGTTCTGTTTTAACCGTCCTGATTATTTTAGACTTAAATGCCGTGGTTCGACTACGTGGGTCCCTATTAGCAAATTCTATTGTCCAATTCCAGGCGGCCGCTGGTTGTGGGTCCTACTTGTTTTCTGCGCAAACGTTGAGCTTCTACTTAGCAACGTATGCCTTTGAAGCCAAGTTTAGATGTTTTTTAACCGTTGAGACTGTGTACTGAACTGTTTTCAAAATTTCCAGCTTTTCCCTTTTGAGCAGAACCCACATTACCCAATGGTGGGTTTTTGTTAGATTCTTAATTTTTTTTCGCTTTTTTTGTCCGGCTTGAATTGGGTTGAAACTCGCTATCTTTATGCATTAGAGATGAAAGGTGCAGTATCACTTAAACATATATTTTTTTTTTCAATGATAAAAATGGTTGAAAGGTCTCTTTCGTGTTTGCAATTATATTGCTTTCGAGAGGGTGTGTGGTTGATGGGTTTGTTTTGTTAATTTCTTTTATTACCATTTCCTCTTTCGCTGTAGTCAATTAATGACTATTAGTCTCTATCCACCATTACTCTTATTGGTCTCCAATTGTCCGTTTCTCGGCATTATCTTGATCATATTGTGATTGCTTTTTTACCCATTTCAGAATTATCCATTACTAGCACTCTCTTCAATATGAGGGGTTTTTTTGGCTTGGTTTACCTTTCATTTCAATTAATGCCGTGGTTAGTTGCTGAGTGTCAGTTTGATTTGACTGGCCTATCTTTTCAGTGATTTTCTTAGGATTAATGCATGGTTGTTGAAGAATTTGTATCCTGGTTTATAACCTACCTATACAACATCATGGGCCTGCTGGTTTTTTGATAGTTTTGATTAATTGCATTCTCAAAATATTTCCGTTGCAAACGTATGGATGAAAGGCAGCACTTTACTCAATCAAGTTTCTGCTGGACATTCATTTATTTTACTAGTTTACATTTGGTTTTGGAGTTAAATCCTACAGTTATCATTATCTTACTAGACGGTACTTGTGAGAACTCTATATGACCCGTAATTAGCTTAATTAGAGCATTTTATCAAAAATTTTGTTTTACTGTCACCATTAGTAGTTTGATTAAAACGGCATTCTATTACTTGTATTTTGCTAGAATAACTTGCATTACAGTGTGTATGGAAAATATTGGATGCTTAGGTGTTTGTTGGCCAACATGGATTCATAAATTCCTAACTAATTCACTGTTTTATCTGCCTTGTCGGTTTTACGGTAGGCTGCTGCTAATGTTTTTGGGTTAACAAGCAGGCATATGGTTTGTCAGCTGGTTGAAGTTTTTGTTTCTTCAGTTTGTAAAAACTTCAAGCATTATCCTTCTCTTTCTCCCTGGACCTGTTTTCTTATACTGGAGTTGAATTTCTATCACCTGTCAATAAGCTTTTTCTATCACCTGTCTGTTACAGATTGGGGTCTTTAAGATCAAGGAAGTTTGGGGAGCAAAATCTTGTCCTAATGAAGGTTTGAGGTTTTTTTTTTTTTTTTCCTCTCTCAATATATTAAATTTACCAATGCTTTGTTTTCCATTTCCCTTTTTATGGCAGTGCAATTCAATTTAGACCTTATTACTCCTTGAATAGAATCTCTAGGAGATCATGAAAACTTGTTCTCTAAAAATTCATCATTGATTTCTCATTGTCTTTGGAACTGCTCATAATTATTGTTACACATCCATTCCTGCTATGTTTTTAGAACTGCTCATAATCATTGTTACACATCCAGATGATGTTTCCTGCTATGTTTACAGTTTAAAATTTCATAGATGCCTTCTATGGGTGCAAAGAAATAAAAATGTATAATCTAATGATACTTTTTGAAATGGTTGTCTTGCTTTTCTCTCCAGGGAGTAACAAACTGTTGATAACTACATGATAAACTCTTATAATTTTTCTAAAAGCCACTGGATGTTTGTATTGCTTATTTTCACCTGTTACTTTGTTGAACTAGTGAAAGATATTCATCCTAATTAGGATATCAAATTGACTGGCAATTTTGTTTTATGTCTAGTGTTGGAATAAATGAAGCTTCAAGTGGAAGTTGCTCTTGCTTGCCTCATTAGTTTGGTGTGGATTCAGCAAGGTCTTTGTGGTTAGTATCAATGACGATGAGTACGTCCTGTTGTTTTGGCTTTTGGCTTTTTGTTAAAATATTAAAGCATATGTCCCATCGACAACCTGCCCACTAATCAAGTATGTTCCTGTTAAGTTTTTATTGCAATCGATGTATATTGATATCCTGAAAAGAAAATGTTTAAACAATAGCTACATAAGGGGTCTTTCTATTTCCACTGTGTAACTTGTGTTAACATTTCACAGTGTTAAGAGGTCTTTCTAGTTCCATTGCGTTAATATTTCACAATGTTAAGAGGTCTCGTGCATGGCATTGGAACTTTGCTTCTTGCCTTGAACATAAGCGTAATGAAGTTTGATTATGGTTAATTGGTGGTGCAGATGAACTTTCCACTACATCAGGCTTAAACAATTGGACATGTACATGTTCATTGCCAAATCAAGGAAATCAAAGTTATGTTAAATCTAACTGTACCACGTCCTGTGATTGCAATATAGGTAAGCTGCTGATCGTGACAATCATCCAGAATTTGAGATAATATTGATGTATAATAGTTTTTGCTGATTGTTTGACAAAACATATATTTTTTCCTACAAAAAATTATAAGTCATAAAGTATGACCTGTATGATGTATTCTTAAACAAAATTTCTTAACCTGGGAAGTTAAGGCAAAAAAGATAGTTGATGCCTCAATTATGAATACATATCCTGACTAGTGCTATAATTAAGTTATGAATGGCTCAAGTTTCTGATGGCTATTACAAACAATAAAGGAGAGAAAAAAACGTGCTCCACTACCATGTTTTCATGAACTTTGGAACTGCTATGAAATAAATTCAAGAACAAAAGACTGTTGCACTCTAATTTTTTTCCAGTTTCTGGTTGTCATGGTAGGTACGGCTCTAAGAGATTCATATTCTGAAAGACAATCGTTTGATTTGGATCTTTTCATCTTAAAACTTGATTTCAGCAGTAATTTCCTATAAAAGTATCTAAATTTATGTTCTCTGTCCTTTAAATTTGTGTGTCTATGTTGTGAAGAATGTATTGTGCTTGTATGAAAATTAACTGTTCATGTATTGTGATTTACAGTTTTGCATCCTATAGGTATCTATTAACTGGGTTGCCTCTTATGTAGCAGCTGGAGGATCAAGTGGAGGTACATGGACATGTGTATGTGCTGCTGATGGATTTCCAAAAATAGCTTCTGGCAGTCATGATACTGCTTGTTTTACAGCCTGCAACTGCACTTCCGGTAGTTAGTTCCTGTTTACATAATTCTCTATTAGCATTGTCCATTGAATTCCAACTGCTATGGTGGCTCACTTAATGCCATGTGATTGCTTCTAAACAGGATCTCTGACAGAAACCCAAGCTAGAAGAAGTCACATTTCTGGCAAAATTGTTGTGATCATTCTGCTACTCTGTGTCGTACTTGCAACACTTGCTTTACTTTCTTCCATATTGTGCTATCTCTATCGAAAAGACAAGTGCCCTTTACAGTCGCCAATATTCTCATCAGACAGAGAAACTAGTTGCAACAGTGCTACTCACTTAATAAATCACAAGGCATCTTCAGCTTCAGAAGCCAAAGTCAGCATTGCTTCTCCTATTAATCCTATCTCAGGTAGGTGGGATTTATTATGGTTATAATGTTTTGTCTGATCAGCCTGACTTGGTTCTAATCAAAGTTTGCCCTGTCAATTGCTTGCTTATTGCTCAGCTTTTTGAACAAATTGTTTCCAATTTCTCAGGGTGTTTTCGCAGTGCTTCTCTGTTGTATAGGAGCAATTTTGAGATTATACATGGCACCCTAATCCGATTTTCTTACTCTGAATTGGAACATGCAACCGATAAGTTCTCGAATTCCAATCTTATTGGACTTGGCGGAAGCAGCTACGTATATCGCGGCCAGCTCAGAGGTGGAAACATTGTGGCAATAAAGAGACTTAAAGCTCAAGGAGGACCTGATGCTGAATCTCTGTTTTCAAAAGAGGTGTGTCCTTGTTATGTTACTTTTCATATATTGGTGAAAGAATAACTTCTCTCTCCATTTGCACCTCAAAATAAAAATTATGCAGTAATTTGTGCTTCTCAATATTCCATATTAATTTTGTGCGTGATTGTGTTGCTCAGGTTGAAGTATTAGCAAGACTCCATCATTGTCATGTTGTGCCTTTGCTTGGCTACTGCTCGGAATTCCAAGGGAAGCATTCTGAGAGGTTGCTGGTCTTTGAATACATGCCTAATGGTAACTTGAGGGATTGTTTAGATGGAGATTTGGGGGAAAGCATGAAATGGGAAACTCGTGTTACAATTGCTATAGGAGCTGCAAGGGGCTTAGAATATCTCCACGAAGCTGCTGCTCCAAGAATTTTGCACAGAGATGTCAAATCCACAAATATTCTCCTGGAAGAAAATTGGAGGGCAAAAGTAAGGATCTTAAAAATCTAATTTCTGTTTATGAATATTAATTCCAAACAGAGTGATGAAAACTTAGGTGATTGTGAATTTGGTTGAATCAAAGTACATGACCACTATATGCGATGTATCAGAAAGTCATAGTATAACATAACTAAGGCTATAATTTTTTGAAATATGAGATGCTACGACACATATAGTTGCTCAGTTGATACAAATTTGTGATCTATGTAAACTCCTAAATATTGCAGATTACAGATCTTGGTATGGCTAAACGTTTAAAGGCTGATGGTGTTCCCAGCAGTTCCAACTCTCCAGCAAGAATGCAGGGTACTTTTGGCTACTTTGCACCAGAGTATGCAATGGTTGGGAGAGCCTCTCTCATGTCAGATGTTTTCAGTTTTGGGGTAGTTCTCCTTGAACTTATCACCGGTCGACAGCCCATCCACAAATCAACCAGCAAAGGAGAAGAAAGCCTTGTCTTATGGGTAAAGTAAATCATCTAAATTATATTGCATGCATCTATGCTCCTAGGTTGAATATTCACTTTTCTTAGTGCTGTCTAAGCATCTTGACAGCATTTATCTTTTGCTGTGACCATTATAAATTCTTTAGTAGATAAAGCAATTGTATTACTTACCCATTTAGTTGTTTTTATTGGCTATATTTAGTTGTTTTTATTGGCTACACGAAGAGGGAAAATTTTCAAGATTATTCATATTTTTCCACTCATTATTTTCTTATCTTGGAATTTTAGACCTGAATTTTTCATGATTATATTTTCATTAAGAAACTGTATGCAAGCGTAGCTGTTTTGGCATATATTTACTAATGTGGTTTATACTTCTCATTTGCATGCAGGCTACTCCTCGTCTGCAGGACAGTAGGAGAGTAATATCAGAATTGCCAGATCCACGGTTGAAAGGGAATTTCCCGGAAGAAGAGATGCAGATAATGGTTTACCTGGCAAAGGAGTGCCTGCTTTTGGATCCTGATGCTCGACCAACAATGAGTGAGGTTGTGCAAATACTCTCAACTATTGCACCAGATAAATCTAGGAGGAGAAACATCCCTGTAAATTTCTTTCAGGTAATATAATAGTCACAGGTACCTTTTAGGCATTTGCTTTCTGGTAGATATATATTTTTTTTTATGGTTTAACTATCAGAAAACCTTCTTGATCTGCTGTTCTTGGCTCGTTAGATTCTGTAATCATTAATTGCTTGAGTCATTGGCATTCCTTTGTGTAGTATTCTGTGTGAAATATCTGAAAACCTTTAGTGTTCGAATGTCCATAATTGTTGGATATACTTGTTAAATTTGAGCAGCCTCATTTGTGTAATTAGCTAGTGATTGTACTGTAAATAGCATCTGAAAGTTCCTCAAATTTTATTCTTGGTACATTGTAAACATGCACTGGGATGGAGGCTGCTAGGTTACGAATGACCTCTTGCATAATGAAGCAAACACTCAACCACCAAGGCTATTAGCCCAATAGCTGAAATATCCCAAATAATAATAATGTGCTCATGCCTTGTTGAGTTGTACATGTAATAAATTTTACATGCTTCATTTTTCATGCAGATGTCTTCCACACACAGCATGAAAACTGAGCTCCACATACAGAAAACAGAAAGCCGAGTTGAAGATCCTCTTGATGTTGTAGAGCTGAGACGAGATGCATCAGTCAAACAATCAGCTCAGTGTCCTATGCCAGTGGCTGTTGGCCGTAGTCTGTCTGTTGGAGGCAACACTGAGAAAGTGGATACTATTTCATCTGAGTATATGGAAAGGTTGATGCTCTTGACCTCAAAAGCTCGAAGTTGGCGTGCCACAGATGATGAAGCTGTTGACTTAACCGAACCTCGGTTTGAATCATTTCACATGGCCAATATCACATCTATTTGACAAACTAGCTGCATGAAAGCACAAAATCGTTTTGGTTTCAAAGATGGGGAGGATGAAGAGAAATCTTGTTTTTTGTGCCATTGCCATTCAATTTTTTTTTTTTCAGTTTAAATAGAAAAAAAAAAATCTCAAACAAATGATCAGATTTTTTTATGTACAGAAAAAATATAGAAAGTTAATGTTTCTTTTTAGTCATTGTTGGTGATAGCCTGATGGACACATATTGCACCATATTTGCACTGCTGTGCATGAAATGGTGTTCTGGTGAGAAATGAGCTTGTGTTTGCAATTCATGTCTAACTTCTTTTCTCTTCAAGAATGTACAAAATAAAGAAAAATGATTTCCTGTTTTAATAAATAATCATATAAGAACAAAATACTTTGGCAATCTGATTGGAAGCTACCTGACTGCTGGTGGCTATTTTGATTCAAATGAATTCAAAGAAATAAAGCCATGATGACGTGAAGTTAAATGATGATTGTGTATTTAAATCTTTCTATCATGCCTGTCATAAGGATCAAAGTCCTATGATTTTAATAATAATAAAAAAATCCTAGTATGCAAAAATGATGTGATTTCTTCTGAAATTCTGTTTATGCTACTAAGCATGGTAAGTCTGATAAGTTAAATTAGGTGTGCATATGGAAACTTAACTTAGTTAATGTGTTAGTTGAGTTCTCAATTTGCAATTCTTGGTGGGTGTCTTTGAATGGTAGTTAGGGCTATGACTTGAAGATAGGGTGTTACATAAATGTTGCGCATACAATAGTAATAATCATATATATACCATTTACATATCTTAATGTAAGGCATTTCACTGGGCAGAACTCTTTGTCAATCATCAGAAATCACAAATGGATCCACCCCCACCCCCAAGTACCCCACTGCTTGACCCTGCTCCGGCCAGTAATGCAATCCTAGATTCATGGTAAGCCTTTTTTTTTTTTTTTTAAATTACCATTCTATCGTTTCATTTCATTGATTAAAATCAAGAAACAATTTTAACTAGGAATTGAAATTATATAATTTTTTTTGAATTGTTAAAAATATCATTTATTTGCCAATTTGCAGCATATGGATATTGTGCTGCTGTGGCCTGTTTAGAAGCTGTTGCCCTCCACTATTTGAGCCTGGGCCTCCCCCTTCTTAAAGCTGCTTCTCTTAATTAATTAAATTACCTCTCAATTATATTGGAATATCTTTGAGTATGTGAAATGACAATAGGGTAAATGGGTGATTGACATTTTATTTAATTATTTTCTGATTTGGCCCCGGGATGTAATTAAAATTTCAGTGCATTCCTGACTTTCATTTTTCCCCCATCTTGCGGTTTGAATTTGTTGTATTGATTCTTCTTGTTTATTTTTATTTATATTTAGCAGCTGAAAATCACAGTTGCAACTCCACCCACAAGGTAGCTTCCACAATTTTTGCTTTTGTAACATTTGTGGCTACAAAATTTTATTGATTTTTATGTTCTATGAGAGATTAGCCAGATCAAATGCAAGGTTTAGTTAGGAGCTAATTATAGAATCATTAAAAAGTTTTACCAAAGTAAATTTGTTTTTGGGTTTTTCTATTAGATTTTGTCAATGTATTCATGGTTAATTTGACTTATTATAAATGAACTTTAGAATTTTAAATCTTATTTTGAAGATAGCAAATAATGGTTAACTTTAGAAATTACCAATAGCTGTAGATAATAAAAAACAATCTGTTAAAAAAGTTTTGAAGAAGTAGTCCAACTAATCTCTCTAGATGGGCAAAGACATTCAACACCTTTGAAAATTTTAAACATTCGTTAACCCACTCAACTTAACGCAATTTTCTATCGTGATTTCGTGATTTCACTAGATTTTAGGGACAATTTGGTTTTTGGGTAGTGATGAAAAGATGCTTTCGTCCCTCATCTGCACCAGCAAACGCAACATAAAACGACGTCATTTGAGGGGTAAAGTTGTCTTTCATCTTTACTCACGTGCAGCGGCGTTTCCGTCTCAAAGCAGCGTCTTTTTTCGGTGGATAGTCAACTTACCGATTGAGAAAGCCGTACAGATTTGTGAGATCACAATTTCCTCAATTACTCTTTTAAACGACAATGCTTTTCGCGGTTTTGGATGACTTCCTCTAATGACATTTTGTTAATAAATATTTAATCTAATCTTAATTACATCACATCACATCCTTTCAAAGGGGAAAAAAACAATAAAATATACAAACTTAGTGTTTGTATATTATAAATATAAAATATAAAATATAATTGTGTGTTATAAATAATAATAAACAAAATGCAAATAATATTGTTATATTAATAATTGCTAATACAATAATAATATTCATAATTAATAATAATTAACAATATGAAATATAATTTTACAATTTTTTAATTAGCTAATGACTTTATCTCTATCCTCTAATATTTTATATAGTAATATATTATGCAACAATATATTATACAATGATATATTAATATATTTTATAATAATATATTATATAAATAACAGAATAATTAGTAAAATATGTAATTAATAAAAATGAACACACACACACACACACACACACACACACATATATATATATATATATATATATATATATATATATATATATATATATATATATTAATAAATATTTAATCACTATTGTTATAACCTAAATTAATAACAAAATAATAGATACAATAAAAATAATATTATACTATTAATAATTTTCAATACATTAACAATATCATTAACTAATAATAATTAACAATATGAAATATGTTTTTACAAATTTTATCGCACGTCAAATGCATAAATATTTACTATTAAAGACAAAAGTTTGAATGTAATTCTATTTGTTGAAAATTCAATTAAATAATTGTTGTTATATATAAATATGTTAATTTTTAAAGAGTAGCATATAGTTTAATTTTTATATGGCACAACCTCGTATATAATAAATCATGATATTATATTAACTAAATAACTTCATGACAAATGCTTTTATATGTTAGTATTATTTTTCTCAATTTATTACAAATAAAATACTTCTATAAATTTATTTCATTCTATATAATATGAAAACTTAGCGTTTTAAATATTAGTATGTTCGTCACACTCTACTGTTATAGCAATTTTTATTTCATAATGTACTGCATTTATTAAACAAATTTTCAACAACAATGTTATTAAAATTTATACATTATTAAAATAAGTGACACATGATAAAAACCTAAATAATTTTACTTGCAACATCGTGTGAACTACTTTGCTAGTCAATGAATAACGGGCCATTAAAAAAGTGTTATGGATGATACTGTGGAGGTTATAACTCTTGGATCAAACTTAATGCTCATTAAAGATTATAGACGCTTGTTGTAGAGCAAATAATGAAAGCTTGAAATAATTGTTGAAAAGAAGTCCACTTCACAACAAGTGTGAGCAAACAGTCGATTTGATTAATTTGATTCGATTTTTTATTAAAATCAAATAAACTAAATTTTATATATTTAAAATCGAACCGAACTAAAATCTTTAGAAAAATTGAATTAACCGAACTGATTAAACTGAAATTTATATGCCTATAAACCAAATTGAATCGAACTTATTAAGATTTGGTTTGGTTCAATTTGATTTGATTAAATTACATGTATTTTAAATCTGATTCTATTCAAACTGATTTGATTCATTAATAACTTTTATTAATTCAATTTTTTCGATTTTTATTTAAAAAATCGAACCAAAAATCAAAATTTTTTAAAAGTAAAATTGAACTGATTTTATCAAAGGATCAAACTGAACTAAACCGAACCAACTAGATTCGGTCATTTTTTTCAGTTCGGTCCGGTTTTTTATCATCCCTACTTCAAAACTTCAACAAAACAACCTATTGACGAGCATAATGAGGCCATTGAAAAATCAACAAGCATGGAAGAATTTCAGCTTGTATTGATAAGTATAGTCGTAAATAGGACTAATGCCTAGATGACAATGGTTTAAGTTGTTATGAGCTCCATGCCAGTGGATTGCACACCAACTATCATTGAAGAGATTCAATGGGCAAATCACAAGAATTTTGTCAAGTAAGAATGTTTTTATGTTTACTAACTAATTTTTGAAGCTTGGAGAATATAAGGGAATTCCATGTTAAGCTTGAAGAAAAAAGAATAACAAGAATAATATCCAATATTTTGAATTTAATCTATAACTCTCAAGCGTTCTATTTATATCAAGCAAGAGCTTCTTATATTTTTATCTTTCGTGATTGGATAGCTTGAGTGTTTATAGAAGAGTGATATCTCCTTGAATAATTTTTATATCACCACTTAAGATTACATATACATTTATTTTTAGATATGTTAAAACATAAGGTAGTACCCATAAATATATCTTGGAATAAGTTTGACAAGTGTCCAAAAACCTATTATTTGAATTCTAATTAAATAGAACTAGATTGTTAGATTTAGACTTAAACCATAAAGAACTTGTACAGGTTTAAGTTGCATTCATAAGTAACTTGTTAGTGAAACTCTCCAATGACATATTAGAAGAGAGGATATAGATAAGAGTTTTAAAATCTTTTGTATTCATTATCTTCACTTCCTTACATTTGTTAAATTGAATCTTTAAATTATTAATTTTGTAAAATTTATCATTACTTATCTTTATTTCCTTACATTTATTATATTAAATCTTTAAATTATTAATTTTGTAAAATTTATCATAACTATTCACTTTTCCTTTAAAAGTCTTTGAAATAATAGTTATGATCTTAGGATGGCTCAGGTAATAATCATCATCTCTACGACTAATCAATTCCCACCATCATTGACATTATTAACTGGTTATACGTAAATACTACTAATTATGCAAGTTTTTGTGGGTTTTTATATCATGGAAAATTCTAGTTGAAGCGATGATTCACTCAATTGAAAAGTGGATTTAGTGTTTATTTCATTGATCAAAAGATTTAAATATTATTAAATGAATTAAAACATAAAGTGTTTCTCTTATTTACAAAAAATATTCTAAAAGCTAAGATGAAACTATTTACTAGTGACTATTAAAATTCAAATATTAGCAATAAATTTTTTTTTTCTATTATGGTAAATCTTGATGCCAAGAGATCTATATTAATTTGAGCATTTTTAGTTACAATTGGTTTCACACAATATAGTAAGTAAATTTTTTAAAAAATTTTAAAGACAAATAATTTTATGTTAAATATGAAATGGAACTACTAATTAGATCCCAACATTAGTTTAAGAAGATTCACATTTTTAATTATTTTTTCCTTTTCTGATAATCAATAGTAGAATAATTTTTAATTTTATATAAATTTATGTATTAATTAAGATATAATTAGTTCTGATTTGAATGAACTTGGTGTGCTCTCATATAAATCAAATATATTAAGAAATTAATTACTCTAAATGTTTGCTCAAAAAATCAAGTCACTCTAATTAATCCTTAAAATTATAGTAACAAATTTAATAATATTAAATATTGAGATATAATTTTTTAGAAACAATTAAATTTGATCTCAAATAACAAAATCTCATATATAATAAGTAAATGTTTTTATTTTTTTATTTTTATCTCCACGCATAAACTAAAGGTGCAGACATACAATTGTATCATGTCTATATAAAGAATCATTTATTACTACAAGTGAAATGTATATTCTGAGGTTCTTTAAGTTTTTGTAATTATGTTATTGGATTACTGTATTTCAATTCATAATTTTAAACTTATTATTGTTTTTATTGTATTAAGAGTTTTCATGATAATACGGATGAAATTGATAAGAAATCTATAAACAACAATGTAAAGATATGAAGAATTATAATATTTTTCAACAATTAAAATAACTAAATCTATTAAGATAAATAAACTTAATTTCATGGCTCTAAATTTTTTAAATTTAATCAATTAAACAGTTTTATATTTTTAAAAAATGGTTTAACTTTCTAATATTTTGTAAACTGCTGCTAATAAAATTATTTTATTAATTTCATATTTGCTACATTAAAATTCTTGATATAAGAAAAAAAAAAATTTAGAGATTCGATATATAGACAAACTAAAAAATAAGAATTTAATAAAATAATCATACAAAACTTTTAGAAAGTTAAAGAGTATTTTGCTTGTGAAATTTATTACTTTAATTTTATTGCAAAATATATCATAGACTTGAGTACATATTGTTTTATGCACTCAGGATTAAAATGCATCGTTTTATAAATCTCACGTGTAATTTATATACATCGGTTATTAACTGTATGCACATTTAATATTATACTGCTTGTACATTAATATTGATCTGCATGTACATTGGTGTTGAACTGGATGTACATTGAAATCCATGAATATATCAATGAAATGAACTATGACTGCAAAACTAATTGACCAATGTACATGCATGAATAATGTATATCAATAAATTTTTTAAAATTTATTACATTATTGCTAGAGTACCAATTCAAAGCTAATTTACTTTTCATTAATCTATTTTATAAATTTTAATGTACATGTAGTTTGATACAAATGAGGTTGGTTTGAATCTTTATTCGTAAGTAGAACACAAGTTTCAAACTTTAATTCAAATATAAAAACAAGATAAATTCTTAAATCCCAATTAGACCTCTAGAAAATTTGTTTATAACAACTTTAATTATAAAGATAGAGGTGTTAATCTCAACCTTAAATTAACTAAGTAATTTAAGACCTAGATTAAATAAGTTTGTGAAATTATTGAGTCTTCACTCAACAATCTCAACAACTTCTTTCAAGAATTCAAGAAGAGAATCAATCTCTCATAAGAAATCAAAATTATATTGATAATTAACTTTACCTTACACGTTTTTTATAGCCCTTTATATGGGTTTTACATTGCTTTTCTACGTAGAAAGAAAAAAAAAAGACTTAATTCTCATATAGAAAATAAAAAATAATCCAAATAGGAAAATAATATGTCCTATTCAGCTAAATATGTTTTAATCTCGTAAATAGGTGTTATTCCAATTGAAGAAAGGAAAATAAAAACTCCTAATTAAGTTTGACATAACATTCAGACAAAAGAAGAGAAAAAAATAAGAAAATGATATGTTGAGATATTGTTAATCTTAGAAAGATATTTTGACTTGACTTTTTGATTTTTCTTCCTTATGTGTTGCTTCTCATTTAGTTTCTCTTTAGGACTTTTATTGTTCCACTAAAAGATACTTGAAATATTCTTGAAAGTTTCTATAACCTTCTTAGAATCTTCCAAAATCTTCTAGAACATTTTTATTCAAATTTTTCTCATTTGTCGAGTTGAACTTCTTGATTTCATTTTGAGGATCTTCACATGAAATGAAGGTATAGAAATGACCATTTTGCCCTTGTAAAGAAGATTGTTCAAATAAAATAGGTTCAAATATAACAGTTCTAAATATGACAGCTTTAAAAATAGTAAGTCCAAATAAGGAAAGTTCAAATATGACAATTCTAAATACGACAGCTCCAAATATTGCAGGTTTTGAAACTTTTATGATGTCTTCCTCCTTTCAAATGAGATCTCTTTGTTGGTTCCTTTTATTCTTTGTAACTTTAAGTTGCCATTAACTTGGTTCATATCGTACCCCATTTCTTCAAAAAGATTTGTACTCGAATCTTAGCCTACAAGAAATAAAAACCAAGTATAAGAACAAATTAAGATAGATCTAAATCTAATTTACCATGCAAATTGCAACTATATCCATTGGATCAAATAAAACTCACATGAAACCACCTATAGAAAGGTTGGAATACACCAAAAAAGTAGGAAAAAAATGAAAAATGAAAACAAAGTAACTAAAAAACATTTTCATCTAGCATGGAGAAATACTAAAACATCAATTTTCTTTAAAACAAAAATATTAAAACATATAGGTTTATCAAAACAAGATTTAGAAATCTAATAAGAACATGAAACATAAGAATTTTTGAAATCAAAAGAAAATTTTCTTCCCAACCAATGCCTAAAGCAAAAATTAAAGTAAAACAAACATTTAGAAACATTAGGGCTAGAATCAAAAGAAAACAAATATTTAGAGGAAGTGTTAGAAACACAAAACTAGATTTTAAAGAACTTTCTTTATTAAAACACATTCTAAATGAAAAGGAAAAAAAAAAAAAGATTTAAAATATGCAAAACAATTAAAACTAGAATAAACATTTCAAGTAAAAAGAATCCCTTAAAATGCAAAAGCATGAATCTAGTGTAGAAAACAAATATCTATCATTAAGTGAAAACCTGAAAACGTTAATACTAAGATGAAAATAAGAAAAATTATGTCTAAAATTGAAAGAAGGAATACAAATACCATTTTTTAAAGGAAACAAACGCCTTAAGGAGAAATTGAGATCACAAAACTTAAAAATGAAAGTACTATTTCTATAAATTAAACAATCAAAATAAAAAAGAAATGTATAATAAACACTATAATCAAAACAAAAAGATGTTCTAAAATGTTTAAAGTGAAAAGAATATTTAGAAACATAAACACAACCTTTAAAAGACCAAATAGATGTTTATTACTATAATTAAGCCAACAAAATATAGAAGGAAAGTTTCAAACGTAAAACCTAGAATCAAAACATTGGAAATGCTTAAAGCTAGAAGAAGTGAAACAAAGGTTTAAAGAAGAAAAACAACATTTAGAACAAAAAGAACGTTTAAAACATTAAACCAAGAATTAAAGGAAGAAAAACATTGTTTGGAACAACACAAACAATTAAAAGTGTTTAAACAAGAAATAAAAAAAAAATCCATATTAAAATCAAATTTTAAAGAAGAAGAAACACATTGCAATTGATTTAAATAAATTGAAGAAATGCAAAAATAAGAAAGTAAAGAAAGATTAAAAACACAAAAACAAAGAGAAAAACAAGAACAAAAATGTTTAAAAGAAGAAAAATAATAAGAAACATCTAAACAAAAATTAGAAAACTCCCTTTTACACAAATTTGCAACTTCACTTTTCATTATAGCACCATTATCAATATTAAAAGTTAAGTTGGCTTTTTTGCTAGGCTCATCCATTGAAAACCATTCTTCATAACCTTGCAAAAGAGACATAAATGCAGCATACCAAAAATTATAAATTTTGTTAGTAGTGTAATACATCCTTTTGAACAAAAAACATTATCATAGGCTATTTGGAAGAATAACTCTCATCACTCTCTTTTTTATAAAGATTTTTATCTTTCTCACTTTCTCATTTTCCATGCATGTCTCTTGGTTTTGATGCATCCATTCTAAACTTTCTTTTTTCCACTCTTTGTTCACACCTCTCACAAGTTTCCCCATAGATCTTCTTTTATTGTGTTAATTATTTTTCTTTCTCAAAGGTATTTTATCTCTCTCTTAAAACTTTTTGATCTTTATAGATTTGAGAAGGAGAAAGAGAAGATAGTATAATGTGTTTGTCCCCAAAATCAAACTTATACACATTAGTAAACCTATCATGTTTTACCCTCCAATCAAATTGCCATGGACACCCTAAAATCATGTGACTAGCTTGCATAGGTATAACACAAAACCTCATCTTTGTATTTTCCCATTGTAAATGCAATCTTAACTTGTTTGGTTACCTTAATTTCCTCAATTTCATTTAACCATTAAAAGTGGTAAGGTTTATGATGTTTTAAGGTTGACAATCCCATCTTTTCAACAAGATAAGTATTAGCCGCATTAGTGCAACTACTACCATCAAAAGTAATAAGACAAAGATTACCATCAACTCTACATCTAGAATGAAAAATATTTTCTCTTTGCTCTTGACCATCCTTAATTTAGGAGCTTAAAGTTCTCCTTGCAAATAAAAGTTCTTTGCTAATAACAACATTAAGTTCATCATCACTAGGATTTGCCATGATTAGAAATAAAAGAAAATCCTCACAAAATCACTCCTTATGTGTTTACATTAAAAAAAATGACACTTCCCTTGTGTTTCATACAATAAAGTTTTTTCCCTCTCATGATCTCACACACTCCTGCCTTTTACCCCTCAAGTTTCTTTTCTTTGAGTTTTTTGAGGACAAAGGTTACTTTATATCAAGTGAAGCTTGAACTGAATACAAACAAGTTAAAATTAGCCCTTAAAATACTTAGAAAATAAAGAAATTGAAAATAACATAATTCATTACAATAACAAATTTCTAAAAACCTAATCACGATATAAGAATTTGGAAGGAATTTTGAAGTGCAAATTGGTGTTTTAAACTCAAGAATATGGTACAAAGTATGCCTAGGCTGAATAGGAAAAGGAATTTCAAAATTGGTTTTAAAACAACACTTTTTCAATTCTTAGCTTCTTTCTTTTCTCTTTTTTTTTTCTTTTTTTTTACCTTTTTTTTTCTTCTTTTTTTTTTTTTTGAATATTTGAATCTGAATAAACTTAGAATTACAAGAAATACAAAGAATAACTCAATACACAAAAGAACACAAGGAAGCCGATTTTAGTACTTATATGGGTGTTTTGGTAATTTTACCCTTTCTTGAATTTTGAAATATGGTTCAACCCTAGACACCAAAAAACACCAAAAATATGATTAATAACAAAAAGAAACAATTTGGAAGGAAAAATGATGAAGAAATCACAAGAAACAAGCTAGAATCAAGTTTTCATTAATTTAAGGAGATTTTGACAACTTTCAAATTTTAAGGAATTTTTTGAATCAAACACTTTAATTGTACAATTAAGGACACAAAAAGAGTTAATTGATGAGGAAACTCGAATTTGAATGGAAGAAAAATAAGAAATCAAAGATTTTTGCAAAATTCATTAATTTAAGGGATTTTTGCAAAGTATGCAATTTTGATGGAATTTGAATTTGATTTTTGACTATATGGTTTACGATGATGAAACAAAATATTTGACTGAAGAAACAATTAAAAGAAAAAATTTGAATGGAAGAATTGAGATATGGTCAAATAGGAGAAGAAAGGTGAAGAATGTGATTTGATAAAGCTAAGAACAATGCAAGAATAATAAAGATATATACCTTTGATCTTGAATTACCTTGGCTCTGATACCAAATGATACAAAGGAGGCTAGTTTGAATCTTCATTCATATGTAGAACACAAGTCCCAAACTTTAATTCAAAGATCAAAACAAGATAAATTCTTAATTCTCAATTAAACTTCTAGAAAACTTGTCTCTAGCAATCTGAATTTTAAAGATTTAAGAAGAGTTAATCTCAACCTTAAATTAACTAAGTAATTTAAGATCCAGATTAAACAAGTTTGTAAAATTATTAAGCCTTTACTCAATAATTTCATCAAGTCTTTTCAAGAACTCAAAAAGAGAATTAATCTTTCATAAGAAATCATAATTATATTGATCATTAACTTTATCTTTCACATCTTTTATAGCCCTTTATACAAACTTTACATTGCATTTCTATGTAGGAAGAAAAAAAGACTTAATTCTAATATAGAAAATAAAAAACAATCCAAATAGGAAGATAACATGTCCTATTCGACCAAATAGGGTTTTAATCACCTAAATAGGTGTTATTCCAATTAAAGAAAGAAAAAGAAAAACTTCTAATTAAGTAGGACATAGTATTCGACCAAAAGAAGAAGAAAAACAAAAGAATAATATATTGAGATTTTGTCAATCTTGAAAAGATATTTTGACTTAACTTTTTTACTTTTGTTCGTTATGTGTTACCCCTCTGTTAGTTCTTTTTTAGAACTTTTATTCTTCCACCAAAAGATGTTTGACATATTCTTGAAAGTTCTTAGAACCTTCCAAAATCTTCTAAACATTTTTATTCAAAATTTCTCCAGTCGTCAAGTTGGACTTCTTGATTTTATTTTGAGGATCCACATATGAAATAGAGGTACAAAAATGACCATTTTGCCTTTATGAAGAAGATTGTTCAAATAAAACAAATTCAAATATGATAGTTCCCAATATGGTAGCTCCAAGTATAGTAAGTTCAAATAAGACAAGTTCAAATATAACAGTTTCAAATATGACATCTCCAAATATGACAGGTTTTGAATTTTTTGTGATACCTTCCTCATTTTGAAGGAGATCTCCTTGCTAGTTTCTTTCATTATTTGTAACTTTAAGTTGCCCCTAACTTGGTTCATATCACAGTTCAACACTAATGTACATGCAATTAATGACCAATATGCATGTAATTCAATACTAATATACATGTAGTACAATACTAACGTCCATGTAGTTCAAAACTAATATTCCAATATACATGCAGAAATAGTGTATATCAACAAAAATTTTTAAAATTTGTTACATTGTTGTTAGAGTACTAATTAAAAATTAAAGTACTTTTCATTAATCTATTTTATGAATTTTAATGTACATGCAGTTAAAGACCAATGCATATACAATTCAATACCAATATATATGTAGTTCAAAACTAATGTATATGTAGTTAAAGAACAATGCATTTCAAAACTAATGGACCAATGTACATTCAAGAACAAAATGTATATCAACAAAATTTTTAAGAATTTTTTGTATTGTTGAAAGAGTATCAATTGAAAATTAATGTACTTTTCATAACTATTTTATGAATTTTAATGTACATGCAGTTAAGACTACTATACATACAATTTAATACTGATGTACCTGCATTCTTTTTTTTAAAAAAAATGACATGTATGACACTTAAATAAAAATATTATGTATTGATCCTGATTCATATTGTAATATGAATTTGCGTCAATGATATAAGTATTGGTATTTTTATAATCGAATAACTATTTTCTTTTGGGAAGCATCATTATTTAATGTTTGTCATCATTAAATGGCTAGGTAAACTTAAATGACGTCGTTTATATTGAAATGTAGGAGACAAAGTGAACTCGTAATGATTCCTAACAAAGTTATTCTAAAAACTGCATAAAGACAGACAATTGCCTGAGAAAAGCTATGTAACGTACAATGGCCTCAAAACCCGATTCAGCTTCGACCACCTATTCCCCAACTCTAACCCTGAAATCCCGCCAACCCATTTTCAAACCCTCCGATGTCGATTGGGTCCGCCCCTACAGCCGTGGCTTCCACCAATGTCGACCTGCCTATATACTCTCTCTCTGTCTTTTTATTATTTTCTCGATTACATGTAAATTAACATTTCTTTTTCATATGTTGCTTTTTATAATTGATTTTCAAACATCGATTTAATTTCTTTTGTTAAGCTGCTTTCATTACTTGATCAAAGTTTGTTCCATTCTCTCTCAGCATGTGATGATCAATTTTTCTAGGTGGGTATTTCAAAAATTCATTTGTTTTTCTCCCGCTTGGGTTATGTTTGGTTTATTGCTATGTAGTCTTACATGCAATATTCTCTAGTAGTTTTGTTTTACAAGTGTCTTTTTTTTGTTCTTTAACTATCTGGCTCGTTTTGGTTTGCTGTGTTATAAATTTACTATTTTACTTATTCTAAACTTGTTATTTGCTTTGTATGCTTAGCTTATAATATTGATTCTTTCCATAACATGTGGTTTTTAGCAATGTGGTTTGGTGGAGGAGTGAGCATACTATGGCTGAGAGTCAATCTTATGTTTTATAAGCATAGTTGTTTTGATAGGCACTCTATCGCTTGCTTGTTTAAAATAATTGTTCATAAAAGATTATACAATTTTTATTACTATCTTGCTGGAATTTATTCACACACAAACGTTTGAGATAGGTGAGTTCACTTGATTTACGTGATAGATCATGAAGTCATTTTTGCACTTGCCAGTTTTCAGGATTGGTGTTGTCAATGCTGCTGCCGGATCAGCTTATGCTAAGTTTGGCAATATAAAGGTCATCGTATCGGATCAGCTTAGTACTAAATCCGTGAATATGCAAAAGAGGCCAAGGCAAAAAGGTCCAATGGATGTTTATTTTGCTTCTAATGTAGAAAAAATTATTCAAAGTAGGAAATACTTGAAGAAGGAGAAGCAAACTATGATAAATGAAGCATGCAAAAAGGAATTGAGGGAAAAACCTTATAGAGACATAGCTCGATAGATATATGATGCGATTATTCCCTTTTAATGTTGTTGACTATCCTAGTTTTCAAGTAATGATGGAGTCTATAGGCCAATATGGTGTAGGTTTGAAACCACCTAGCTATCATGAGGTGAGAGTTCATTTCTTGAGAAAATAAATTAATAGCATGAGAACTATGATGAAGACTTATGAAGAAGAATGGGCTAAATATGGTTGTTCGATCATGGTAGACGGTTGGACAGACAACAAGCAAAGGACACTCATTAATTTTTTAGTGAATTCCCCTAAAGGTTCAGTTTTTCTTGAGTATATTGATGCTTCTGAATATTTAAAGACTGGAGAGAAAATGTTTTAATTGCTTAATAGATTTATGGAGCGTGTGGGAGAGGCAAATGTTGTGCAAGTTGTTACTGATAATGCAACTTCTAATGTGCTTGCTAGTAAAAAACTATCTTTCTTCTCCTCAGTCACATTTTTCTTAGAAAATGAAGTCATTTCATGCATGTTAAATTCACTAATTCTTTAATTTCTTTTGTAGGAAAATTATTGGAAATCAAAAGACCACATTTATATTGGACACCTTGTAGATTTGATTTTAGAAGGCATTAAGGATTTGTCTATTTTTAAAGTAACATTGAAGCGGGCAATGAGCTTGAATGGTTACATTTATGTTCGCCTAGGTGTAATCAATTTATTGAGGCATTTCATAGGACAAAGAGATCTTGTTCGGGCTGATGTCACAAGATTTGCTACTGCTTTTCTCACTCTTCAAAGAATACACAAGCAGAAGCTCAATTTAAGAAAAATGTTCACTTCAGACTATTGGACAAATAACAAATGGGCAAAAGAAGTTGTTGGAAAGAAGACAACTAAAATTATCTTGATGCTTAGATTTTGGACCAGTGTTGTGTATATCTTAAAGATATTTGATCCTTTAGTCCGTGTTCTTAGATTAGTTGATGGTAAAAAAAAAAAAAAACTTGCAAAGTGTTATAATAATGAGGCTATAGATAGTGCTAAAGAAGCTATTATGAAGTCTTTTTAATGAGAAAGAAGAAAATACAAGGAAGTGTTCAAAATCATCGACAATAGATGAGAATGCCAACTTCACCAGCCTTTGCATGCAACAGGATATTATCTTAATCCATAGTTCTTTTATTCAAATCCCGATATATCTGAAGATCAAGAAGTGATGATGGATTTTTATAAAACTTTGGAGAGACTGATTCCAAGCCATGATGAGCAGGACAAAATTATTGACCAACTTGCATTATATCAAAATGCATAAGGGATATTTGGGATGGAGTTGGCCATTAGACATAGAAAAGTAAAATCTCCAACTGAATGGTGTAAATCCTATGGATCATCAACTTTAAATTTGCAAAAATTTGCCATTAAAGTGCTTAACCTCACTTGTAGTGCTTCTGGCTGTGAACGCAATTGGAGTATGTTTGAGCATGTAAGTAATTATATTTAATGTTTACTATGTTAGTATAGGGTGTTCAATTTGTTATTATATATCTTGCTTATCAAGTTACTGTGAATTTGTGATATGTTGCAAATTCATAGCAAAAAAAGAAATAAGCTATCTCAATAACGTTTAAATGATTTAGTGCTTGTGAAATACAATCAAGCGTTAAGGCATCGATATGATGCACGAGATCAGATTGACCCTATTTCTTTGAGTGATATTGATGATAGTAATGAATGGTTGATGGGTAGAATGGATGGAGCATCTGATGATGAAGATGAATTGGTGTTTGATTATGAAGATTTAACTTGGGGGTGCAGTTGCTAGAGCTAGTGCAGTTAAGGAGGCAACATATCCTACTAAAGGCAAAAACACCACACCTATTTCCACTTCAAGTGCTAAGTCTAAACAAATAGAAAAAGGAAAGGCAAAAGCATCTTCTCATACAATAGCTAACACTCCTTTAGTACTTAGAGATGAGGAAGAAGATGATGTTGAAAAAGATGAAGAATATGAAGAAGAAGAAGAGGAGATTGAAGATGATCAATTTGATGATGATGATGAAGACAATACTGAGCTTGATAATGATTGAATAATTGTGTTTTGCTTTGATAATTCATTATTAATAAGTGTTAGAACTTGTTATTTAGTATTATTAGTAAGTTTAAAATTCTTATGTTTTTAGGATTTCAAGTCTTTTGTAAACTTAGGAGTCTTTGGTGTTTAGAATTTGAAACCTTTATTAAGTTTTATTTTTCTTTTTCTTTGTATGTGTATTTTTCTATTGTTATTACTTAATGTGTATTGAATATTAATAGTTATAATATTATATCACCTTATTAGTAGTCCAATGATAAAATTTATAATTTTTTTAATTTTTTATTTTTGCGCCTTGCGCCTTGCGCCTAGACTCCAGGACCCCTTAGCGCCTTGCGCCTTTAATAACTATGTGTGTGAATATATCTTTTTCCTTGATATCTAGATTTAGTTTGCCACTTTTTTTAGTATTTGAAATTATCAGGAGTTCGACAAGATGGATATATTCATGTGGCGTAATGTTTCTTGGCATTGCTACACAAAAGAAGTCCGTTTTACATTGTACTAATTGTTTTTGGTTCAGATTTGGGCCCAGAGAAAGTAAGAAAGCAATGTTGTATAGCGATGTTGGTCCGCTGAATTGTAATGTGAGGTACAACTTTTAGTACCCCAGTCCGAGGGCAGGTAGATGGGATAAGGGCATCTGTGAATTATGTGACACTCCATGTTTTAAACTTCCTCTTTTATTTTGCAAGTTATATGTATCTATCTTGTCAAATTCTTTTGTGTTAGGGATCAGACCATAAAGAATTCCGCTCAATGCTTCATAAAGCTTTGGAAAGTGCAATAATGTTGGAAACTTTCCCCAAGACAACTGTAGATGTTTTCACATTGGTGTTGGAATCTGGTGGCAGTAAGTTACAGCATGATATTAAGCTTCAAATCTCAACCCTAATAAGTTATAGAAAAATAAAAGGGTCAAGAATGAAAGAAATAGAAGGCTAGGAAATTTAAAACTTAAGGATACGTTCGTTGACACAAAGGAATGATAAGTTTAGTCAGTAGGATTGTACAAATGCCTACATGACATGGCTGTTTCTTTTTGTGTTTTAAGTTAGACTTTTGCAAGAGTTTATAGCATGTCTATATTTTGCTAACTCTTTTTGTTTTTCTTGAAGTCTGTGCCATCTTTTGCTCAGTTTAATTTTTAATCATATTTTGTTTCATGTAACCGTGTTCATATTTTCTGAACTTATTTTGTTCTCTTGGAAGTCTGTGTCATCTTTTGCTCTGTTAAATTTGAATCATATTTGTCATTTTTTTGTTTCATCTTGAGAAAGTTACACTTTATCATTGAACTTATTAATGAGCTTCATAATTTTCATTTGCAGGTGATATTCCTGTTGTAATATCTTGTGCAAGCCTTGCCTTGGCTGATGCAGGGATTGTGATGTATGACCTCGTTGCTGGAGTTTCCGTGGTATGTGTCCTGCTTTTTGGTTTAATTGCACATCTATTTGGGATTGAGCATGAAATATGTATCATATACTTGCACGCTACTGTTTGTTGGATTTAGTTAAATATCTTTTAGTTTTCTCTGTTATTCAGTTTTATTATTGTCTGACCCGAATGATTTTCAGAAATTCCATAATCTGACATAGAATTGAATGTTTCAGTAATTTTCAACAGATTTTGTGGCCATCATACTTTTTGGATTCTGTCTTGCTTACTTTTGTTCCCCGCTACTGAAGGAAGCTCTTTGGACCTCAAATCCTCCATTGCAATTCCAATGTCTACCTGGTTTTAGTTTTTCATTGTTTTCCACACTATTACCAGTTCTTAATTAGTGAAAGCAACTTGATAGGTTGTTTTCATAGGGATCAGTCAATGAGATTGATTTCATGGCTTGATTGTTCTTCTTGCTGCTGGTGCAAGCAAGTCGGCTCCATTTAGTTGTGCCTTCCTATTCTTTAATCTGCACCATCTGCTGACAATAATGAGTGATTGTACAGCAAATTTGTCACTGGCTTTTAGATATCTTCCTAGCTTTAGGAGAACGCATAGCTGTGGAACCACACAAGGAACACTGGGGACATTCCCCTCCAAAAGAATTTTCATTTTCCTTTCTAATTGCTGATCTTTGCTTATTAGATATGTGAATGAACGAACTGACACAGAATAAAGAATTGAGTGGCTACATTTGCATTTCTTGCCTTATTGGAACATTTTGTTATGCGTCTGGTATGGTGAAGATCTCGCACTCTGCAAAACTAACTCTTCTGAAGCTGTTTGCAGTGAAGGATTATGCAGTTAAAAAAATCCTATAACCAGGGTGGTTCAATGAGCTTCAGTTACCTTTATAATAGCCTTCAGTTTTTCCTTCTTCTCTTTAAAGATAAAGATAGCTGCTTTAATCTTTTATACTAAGTTCGTTGATGCTTGTCAAGTATTCATGTGCTAGCAATTAACTTCTTTTGGTGCCTAGTCTTGCCTTGGTATAAACCTCATCATCGATCCAATCTTCGAAGAGGAAAGCTGTTAGGATGGGAGCCTAATGGTTACTTGTTTGCCTTCTCGTTATAAGGTTACTCAGCTCACTGTTACAGGGGAATGGTCTTCAGCAAAGATGAATGAGGTACAATTGCCAGTAATTTCTTTACCGTTTATATTTCACATAGTCAAACTGGTTGTGTGCTTTTTATTCTCCCTCTATATATTTATAAATTAAGGAACATAAAGTGTTATTTAGCTGTACCAATTTTGCTTTTACAAACAGGCTATGCAGCTTTACCTTGATGCTTGCTCAAAGCTTGCAACAATAATGAGATCATGTTTGAAAGAGGTAGCTTCGGCTTCACAGGATTAGAAAGAACCAACAAATAACAAATTTGCCCATGTATTACAGGTCACCCCTTTTTGCCACTTTCCATCCCTTGTTTCTCTCCCTTTTCTTTTCATCTTAAGACGAATAATTATAGAATTTTGCGAATTGTTAGAATTTTGCTTTGCTATCACTAAAGTATTATATGCTATTTATTTTTCTGGTCCATATGTTGTGGTAAGTTAATCTTTTCATATTCCTGGATGAATTTTAATCAGAGTTTCCACTTTGCATTTTTCTTTTAATGGTCAGGTAGGAATTTATGTAGAAACATCTCCTTGTCACTTGTCTATCCATATAAAGCGCTGATTTATTTTTTTGTAGTATGATTCTGTATTTTTGTTGGTGTAGTCATGATTATAACATTTTGATGCTTGTATCTGGAATTGCATGTTTTCTGCTATGAGAGATATATAAAAGAGTTGCTTTTTCTAAGTAGGGAAAAAAGATTGTATTATCAATTAATATATAAAATTTTATCATAATATGGATTTTACGTTAAAATTATATCATAAAATTTATTATTACGGTGTATGCAACACGTAGTGACTAGTCTTTTTCATAACTTGTGATGCATAAAGGGATTATTTATTCTTCATTAATACAAGTATTAAAATATAATGCCTTTGAAACGAAGAAGATTAAGCTTTTTGTGTTTCTCTATAATATACTCGAAATAATATTAACTAAAAAACATGTCTAAAATATAACATCTAAAATATGATAGAAACTTAAATACACCATCAAAGTACCTTGGTAGCCTAATAAACCTACTATCTAAAAGACAATACAAAATAAAACATAATATATTTAACCCAGACTATTTTCAAAACTATTCTTTATCTCCATTGAATAACTTCTTCAGCATAACCCAAAGCTACCATCCTTTCTCTTTAGATTCTTCTCCATCATTAAAACTTTAGGCTGCACTTGATTCACCATTAGAATCATGAATATTGTCTCTTCTCGTTTGATAAAAGTCTATCTCTCGATAGTTCTCACATAAATACTTCATCTATGCACGTTTGCTATTAACATAACACTTGTCATGTCATATTTACCTTCGATGGCTTGAATGGTGGCTGAAACTTTCTCTTTGGCTACATGGAAGTCGATCCCACACCATGGACTATTAAATCAGCCGTAGTAGTAGCAGTGATAATTTTGGAGAATTTTTTAAAGATATCTGAATTGAGTTTCTCCAAAATAAAAGATGAGGTTGAAGATGATGTTAAAGAGGTAGTGACGGGGTCATTGGGAGCACCAACATCCTTAGTTGTCTTGAAAAGTTTTTCAAAATCTGTTGGGCTCAAACATAGTTTAACTGTCCCAAGAGATAGAGATGCACATTTTCATACCTCAATCTGGAGATTAGAAAATAACTATTGCAGACGTAAACTAGTTGCGACATATTTTGAAGTTGCTATGTTGTTCAGTGATAGTAGGAGGATGGTATAATAGTTGTGTTGGGTTTAATATAGATGCTAGACTTATCATATATATATATATATATAAAATTTATGAGTCTAGCATCTATATAAAGCTCAACGCACAATAACTACACCATAACCTGCAACTGCTATGCAATGCCTTTACTTTCACTAAATAATATGGTGGCTCTAAAATATGTCGCGATCAGTTTATATCTGTTGCACTTATTTTGTAACCTCCGAGTGGAGGTAAGGAAATGTGTATCTCTATCTCTTGGAACAACCAAAATATGTTTGAGCCCAACAAAATTTGAAAAATTTTTCAAGACAGCTTAGGATGCTAGGGCTTCCAGTGATGCAACCATTACCTCCTCAACATTATCTTCAATCTCATCCTTCATTTTGGAGAAGCCCAATTCAGAGATCTTTTAGAAAATCTTCAAAATTATCATCGGCATTGCTATGACAAAAAAAAGCCCATGTTGTGGGATTGACTGCCTATATAGCCAAAGAGAGTTCAAGCCACCATTCAAACTCTGAAAGGTAAATATGATATGTCAAGTGATATATTAATACAAGACACGCATAAGATGGTGCAGTTTTTGTTCGAGAAATATCAAGAGACACGCTTTTGTCGAGCGAGAAGAGAGAGTATCCATGATTCTCATGGTAAATCAAGTGGATTTGAAAGTTCTAACGGTTGAATCCAAAGGAAAAGGATGGTGGCTTTGAGTTTTGCTGAAAAAGTTATTCAATGGAGATGAATAATAATTTTATAAATAGTCTGGATTGAATCTATCATGTCTTTTTCCCTGTTGGGTTAGTTCACAATGTTTGGGTACGCTCCTTTATTATCATTGGCATGTCTGAAGTTTTTTTCATTCTGTATTGCTTTTACATTGTAGGTTTATTAGGCTACTAAAGTACTTTGATGGTCCCATTAATTTAAAGTTTAGAATATGAGTTGCGATTTATGTTAATGGATGTGTAAGTTTCTATCATATTTTAGATGTTATGTTGTAGACATGTTTCGCAGTTAATATTATTTCAATTATATTATAAAGATACCCAAAAAGCTTAATCTTCTTCGCCAAATGGGTGCTACACTTAGTGTTGGGACTCAAATTTTTTATTCTTTACTAAATGGAATACTAGCCTTGTTTTTACATGATGTTACTGGTGTAACTTATTCTCATTCTTATAGGGAATAGTTTAAGCCTTGCATCCGTTTTCTTATATATATATAAAAAAAAAAAAGCTTAATCTTCTTCATTTCAAATGCATTTTGTGTTCATAAAAATATATTATGCATTATACATGATAGTATATAACATAATGAGTAGATGATGCACAAAAAGCTAAAAAATAGTTGTCTTTCTATGTTTATCGCGTTTTCTTCTTTTTGATAAGAGAACAAGGCAAAGTCCATAACACACCCAACAAAGAAAAGTAGCCACAACTACCCTTAGCCAGACCAGCATCAGAAACAGTAAATCGCAGAGCTCCGTGGAAGGGTCATTCAGGATTATTGTATGCACTATCAATTGCATGTCGTGCCAACCCTCTGTATGTAGAATCAAATGTTAAAATTATAATAGTAGTTGCTTTGCTATCACTAACTAATATGGTGGCTGCAAAACATTTCACAAAAACTAAAAAACAATTGCCTTTCTTGTAGCAGTAGTTGTCACAAGGCTTAAAGTAGTTGTACAAAAGCTCCTCCAAGCACAAAGTTGCTATACAATCCCTTGCTATCACGCCCAACACACAATTGTTATACCACAACACGCAACTGCTATGTCATCCTTTTGCGTTCACTGAACAATATGGTGGCTCTAAAATATGTCATGACCAGTTTATATTTGTTGCTATTATTTACTAATTTAGGTGGACGTAAGAAAATGTGCATGTCTATCTCTTAGGATAGCCAAAATACGTTTGAACTCAACAGATTTTGAAAAACTTTTCAAGACAGCTACAAATGCTTGTGCTCTTAGTGACACGACCATTACCTTTGAATATCATTTTCAACCTCACCCTTTATTTTGGAGAAACTCATTACAGATATCTGTTAGAAAGTCTCCAAAATTATCACTGCTGGTGGTATGGTAGATCTAATAGCCCATGGGGTGGGATTGGCTGCCATATAGCCAGCCAAAGAAAGAGTTCCAGCCACCATTCAAGTTTTGAAAGGTAAATATGATGTCAAATGATATGTTAATACAAGACACGCATAGGATGGTGCAGTTTTTATTCAATAAATAAGAAGAGGCAGACTTTTATCGAGTTAGAAGAAGCAGTACCCATGATTTTGATAGTGAGTCAAGTGGAGTCAAAAGTTCTAACTGTGAAGAAGAATCTAAAGGAAAAGGATGGTGACTTCGAGTTTTGTTGAAGAAGTTTAATGGAGATGAAGAATAATTTTAGAAATAGTATAGGTTGAATTGATTATTTTTTTCCCTATTGGGTTAGTTCACAATGTTTGGGTGTACGCCTTCAGTTTCATTAGCATGTCTAAAGCTTTCTTCATTTTGTACTATCTTTTAAATAGTACTTTTATTAGGCTACAGAGGTACTTTGATGGTCTTGTTAATTTAAAATTTAGAATATGGGTTTTGATTTATGTTAGTGGATGTTTAAGTTTCTATTATATTTTAGATGCTATGTTTGAGACATATTTTTCAGTTAATATTATTTTGAATAAATTATAAAGATACACAAAAAGCTTAATCTCCTCCTCCAAATGGGTGCTATACTTAGTGTTGGGACACATATTTTTTATTTTTCACCAAATAGGATACTAGTTTGGCTTTTACATGATGTTATTGGTGTAACTTATTCTCGTTCTTATTGGGAATAGTTTGAGGCTTGCCTCCGTTTTCTTATATATATAAAAAAAAAAAGCTTAATCTTCTTCATTTCAAAGACATTTTTTGTGTTTATCGAAATATATTATACATTATATATGATTATATGTTACATAATTAATATATGAGACACAAAACTAAAAAAGAGTTGTCTTTCTTTATTTATTACCTTTTTTTTTTTTTTTGCGGTAAGAGAATAGGGCAAAGCCTGCAACATACCCAACAAAGAAAACTAGCCACAACCACCTTTAGATGGACCAACATCACAAAACAGTAAATTGCAGAACTTCGTAGGAGGATCATTGTATCCACATCACCATTAGTTGCAGATCATTCCAATCTGTTGCGTATAGAATCAAAAGTTAAATTGTAGTAAGTAGCTGCCTTACCACCACTAACTAATATAGTGGCTCCAAAACTTGTCATAAAAATCTAAAAAATAGTTGTCCTTGTTATAGTAGTAGTTGTCATAAGGCACAAAGTAGATATACAAAAGCTCCGTCAAGCGCAAAGCTATTATATCATCCATTACTATCATGCCTAACACACAGTTGTTATACCACAACACGCAATTGTTGTACCATCCCCTACTTTTGGTAAACGATATGGAGGCTCCACAATATGCGGCTAGTTTACATTTCTTGCACTCATTTCTTAACCTCCAGGTGCAGGTAGGGAAATGTGCATCTCTGATGCTCATGCCCCTAGTGATGCGACCATTACTTCTCCAACATCATCTTCAATCTCATCCTTTATTTTGGAGAAACCTAATACAAAAAATCTTCCAAAAAATCTCCAAAATTATTGTCGGTGCTCCTATGATAGATTTATGAGCCCATGATGTGGGATTGGCTACCCATATAGCGAAAAAAGGAGTCCCAACCACCATTCAAGCTTTAAAAGGTAAATGTGATATGTCAAGTGATGTGTTAATACAAGACATGCGCAGGATGATGCAATTTTTATTTGAGAAATATCAAGAGACAGGCTTTGTTGAGTA
The DNA here is from genome assembly GCA_949677035.1 of Omphalea diandra. Classification (NCBI taxonomy): domain Eukaryota; kingdom Viridiplantae; phylum Streptophyta; class Magnoliopsida; order Malpighiales; family Euphorbiaceae; genus Omphalea; species Omphalea diandra. The sequence continues at coordinate 66,411 of CATIWR010217062.1, forward strand.
AGAAGAGGTACTCGTGAATTAAATGGAGCCGAAAGTTCTAACGGTGAAGAAGAATCTAAAGGAAAAGGATGGTGGCTTTGGGTTTTGCTAAAGAAGTTGTTCCATGGAAATGAAGAATAATTTTGGAAATAGTCTAAGTTGAATCTATTATTTTTTTCTTGTTGCGTTAGTTCACAATCTTCAGTATCAGTAGCATATCTACAGCTTTCTTCATTTTGAATTGTCTTTTAGGTACTTAGATGATTCTGTTAATTTAAAGTTTAGAATATGGGTTGCAATTTACGTTAATGAATGTTTAAGTTTCGATCATGTTTTAGATGTTATGTTTTAGACATGTATTTTAGTTAATATTATTTCAAATATATTATAGACATACGTAAAAAGCTTAATCTTCTTTGTCAAATGGGTGTTACACTTAGTTGTTGGGACTCACGTTTTTTATTCTCCACCAAATGGGATACTAGCTTAGCTTTTACATGATTACTGGTGTACCTTATTCTTATTTCTTGTAAGGAATAACTTGAGGCTTGCCTCCGTTTGCTTATAAAAAGAAAAGCTTAATCTTCTTCATTTCAAAGACATTTTATGTATTTATCAAAATATATTATGCATTATACATGATAAAATATTACATAATGAGCAGAGGATACACAAAAAGCTAAAAAACAGTTGCCTTTTTGTGTTTATCAAGTTTTCTTTTTTTTTTTTTTTTTGGGTAAGAGAACAGGGCAAAGCTCGCAACACACCCAAAAAAGTAAACTAGCCGCAACCACCCCTAGTTGGACCTATATTGCAAAATCGTAAATTGCAAAGCTCCGTAGGAGAGTTAGTCAGGATCATTGTACCCACAACATCATCAACTGCTTGTCTTGCCAACACGCTGCATATAAAATTAAAAGTTAAATTGTAGTAGCAGTTTTACTATCATTAACTAATATAGTGGCTACAAAACATGTCATAAAAAGCTAAAAAATAGTTGCCTTATAGCAGTTGTTGTCAAAAGGCACAAAGCAGATGTATAAAAGCTCCTCCAAGCACAAAGCTGTTATATTATCCTTTACTATTGTGCCCAACACACAGTTGTTATATCACAATATGTAGCTGCTATACGATCCCTCTATTTTCTCTAAATATTATAATGGCTCTAAATGTCATGGTTAGCTTATATCTACTAGACTTATTTTCTATCATCCAATTGGAGGTAACAGAATTTAAATCTCTATATTCTGGGATAACCAAAATATGTTTGAGGCCAATAAATTTTGAAAAACTTTTCAAGATAGCTAAGGATGCTAGTGCTTCCATTAATGCGACCACTACTTCCCAAACATCATTTTCAATCTCATCCTTTATTTTGGAGAAACCTAATACAAATATCTTCTAGAAAATTTCCAAAATTATCACTTCTGCTGCTATGGCAGATCTAGGAGCCCATGGGGTGGGACTCGCTACCCATATAGCCAAATAGGAGTCCTAGTCGCCATTCAAACTCTAAAAGGTAAATATGATATGTCAACTGATATGTTAATACAAGACGCACATAAGATGGTGCAGTTTTTGTTTGAGAACTATCAAAGATAGACTTTTGTTGAGCGAGAAGAAGCAGTACCTATGATTCTGATGGTGAATTAAGTCGAGCTGAAAGTTCTAATGGTGAAGAAGAATCCCAAGGAAAAGGTTCGTGGCTTTTGGCTTTGCTGAAGAAGTTGTTCAATGGAGATGAAGAATAATTTTAAAAATAGTCTGGGTTGAATCTATCATGTTTTTTTCCCTATTGGTTTAGTTCACAATGTTTGGATATGCACCTTTCGTTTCACTGGCATGTCTGAAGCTTTCTTCATTTTGTATTATCTTTTAAATTGTAGGTTTGTTAGGCTACCAAGGTATTTTGATGGTCCTGTTAATTTAAAGTTTAGAATGTGGGTTGCAATTTACGTTAATTGATGTTTAAGTTTCTATGTTATTTTACATGTTTTTCAGTTAATATTAGTTATACACCTTAGCTAATCCTGTAATGAATATTTTCTTAATAATATCATGATTGTATTTGTATTAAATATCTCTTTTATACTTTATTTATGACTAAATGATAAATTTCATAAATTGTTAATTCTACTTATTGTCATTAAGCATGTAACTTGATAGTAGACCTTGAAGTGTAAAAAATTTTATTCTAAATTGTTTCTAGTCAGTCATTATTATTGGGATAATATAATAATGAATGGAGCCTAGTATGTAGTTTAATTGAAAACTATATTTTTATTGGTCATGGATATGAGATATTAAGTCAAACACATAAATACATGTTTAAGAAGCATTATAGTAGACTGACTCGTTAGGAGAACTTTAAATGATAAGTGTTTCTTATGCAACAATATTAATTTAATCTTCTGACTAGAATATCATCATGGATTCCAATATGATGAATTTCATGTGTTGATATAGTTCAACATTATTTTTAACTAGATAATAATACAAACTAATATTGAATATAGAGTAATGAGTGATTGAGAAAAAAGTTATCTCTTATATATTATGAGAAATATATCTAGACCCATTAATGAGTTAGACTGAAGAAATTGCATGACCATGCAAAAAATGAATTAATAAATATTATCAATGTGATTTTATATTAGTCTGCTTAGAGATCGAGAAATCCTTATCGTTTTAAAAGTTGAAACGGATAAGATATCTAGTTATTTGTATCTAATAGATATACAATCAGTGCATATATTTTAATAGTTAAGACATGCACATATATTTATGATTTTCTAAAAAAGATAGAATATTCACCTTAGCTTCATGAACATTTAGAGAGAGAATGCAAAACAACATTGGTTCTAGCACACCCTATATTTTAGAGAGCCTGTTCGTGTGGATATTTGCAGAAGATGTTCATTAATTTGATAGCATCTAAATCCGACAAGCCACATTCCAAGCTCTAGGTTGGGTGTTACTGGTGTAAACTCCTCTCTACCTTCCAACAGTTCTACCTCTCTTGTCCAAATTGTAAGGTTTTCACACTTCTTTTCGATTTAATTGAATCGCATGGATCTTTGGTGGATTTTATATTTTGCAAGTTTTTGTTTTTCGTTATGTTGTTCTACAACACCCAACAAATATATTATAGTGATACGCCAAAAGTTTAATCTTCTTCGCCAAATGGGTGCTACACTTAGTATTGGGACTCACCTTTTTTATTCTCTGCCAAATGGGATACTAACTTAGCTTTTACATGATGTCGCGGGTGTAACTTATTCTCATTCTTGTAGGGAATAGTTTGAGGCCCGCCTCCTTTTTTTTATCCAAAAGAAAGCTTAATCTTCTTCATTTCAAAGACATCTTCTGTGTTTATCAAAATATATTATGCATTATACATGATAACATGTTACATAACAAGTAAAGAATACATTAACTAAAAAACAATTGCCTTTATGTGTTTATTACATTTTTTTTAGTAAGAGAACAGGGCAAGGGCTGTTAACACACCTAACAAAAAAAAAAAAAAACTAGCCATGACCACCCTTAGCTAGATCAACATCACAAAATAATAAATCACAGTGCTCCATAGGAGGATCATTTAGGATTATTGTACCCACAACACCATCAGCAACATGTCATGCTAACCCGCTACATATAAAATCAAAAGTTAAATTATGGCAGTAGTTGCCTTAAAATCACTAACTATGATGGTGGCTCTAAACCTATCATAAAAAGCAAAAAAAATAGTTGCCTTTCTTATAGTAGTAGTTGTCATAAGACACAAAGCCGATGTACAAAAGCTCCTCCAAGCACAAAATTGTTGTACCATCTTTTACTATCACGTCCAACACATAGTTGTTATACAACATGGAATTGTTATACCATCCTTTACTTATTTATGGTGGCTCTAAAATATATCATGACCAATTTATGTCTATTGCACTTATTTCTTAACCTTCAAACGGAGGTAAGGAAATATGCATATTCATATCTTGGGACAACCAAAATATGTTTGAGCTCAATAAGTTTTGAAAAACTTTTCAAGACAGCTAAGGATGCTCCCCCCCCCCAACATCATCTTCAACCTCATCCATTATTTTGGAGAAATCCAATACTGATATCTTCTAGAAAATTTCTAAAATTAGCACCGCTGGGGTCCGTGGGGTAAGATTAGTTACCCATATAGCCAAAGAGGGAGTCTCAGCCACCATTCAAGCTCTAAAAGATAAATATGATATGTTAATACAAGACACGCATAAGATGTAATAATTTTTGTTCAAGAAATAGACTTTTGTCAAGAGACAAGAGACGTACCTATGATTTTGATGGTGAATCAAGTGGAGCTAAAAGTTCTAACAGTGAAGAAGAATACAAAGTAAAAGGATAATGGCTTTGGGTTTTGCTGAAGAAGTTGTTTAATGGAGATGAAGAATAATTTTAGAAATAGTCTGGGTTGAATCTATCTTGTTTTTTTTCCTTGTTGGGTTAGTTCATAATGTTAGGGTATACGCCTTCACTATAATATCTGAAGCTTTCTTCATTCTATATTGTCTTTTAAATAGTAGATTTATTAGGTTACCAAGGTACTTTAATGGACCCGTTAATTTAAAGCTTAGAAGATGGGTTGCGATTTACGTTAATGGATGTTTAAGTTTCTATCATATTTTAGATGTTATGTTTTAGACATGTTTTTCAATTACTATTATTTTTAATATATTATAGAGATACACAAAAAGTTTAATCTTCTTTGTCAAATGGGTGTTACACTTAGTATTGGGACTCACGTTTTATTCTCCGCCAAATGGGATACTAGCTTGGCTTTTACATGATGTTATTGTGTAACTAATTCTCATTCTTTTAGGGAATAGTTTGATGCTTGCCTCCTTTTTTTTATTAAAAAAAAGCTTAATTTTTTTTTTTCCTTTCAAAGACATTTTCTATGTTTATCAAAATATATTATGCATTATACAAGATAATGTGTTGCATAATGAGTAGAGCATACACAAAAAGCTAAAAAATAGTTGTCTTTCTATGTTTATCATGTTTTTTTTATTGGCAAGAGAATAGGGCAAAGCCCCAAACACACCTAACAAAGAAAACTAGCAACAACCACCCTTAGCCTGACCAAAATGAGAAAACAGTAAATTGCAGAGCTTTGTAGGAGGATCATTCTGGATCATTGTACCCACACCATCAACTGCATGTCATTCCAATCCACTGCATATAAAATCAAAAGTTAAATTATAGCAATAGTTGCCTTACTATCATTAACTAATATGGTGGCTCCAAAATTGATCACAAAAAGTTAAAAAAACAATTGTTTTTTATATAGCAGTAGTTGTCATAGGCATAAAACATATGTACAAAAGCTCCTCTAAGCACAAAGTTGTTATACCATCCTTTACTGCCCAATACACAGTTGTTATACCATTCCCTACTTTCACTAAATAATATGATGACTCCAATTATGTCGCGACCAGTTTACGTCTGTTGCGCTTATTTCTTAACCACCAGATGAAGGTAAGGAATGTGCATCTTTATCTCTTGGGATAGCCAAAATATGTTTGAGCCCGATAGATTTTGAAAACTTTTTAGGACAACTAAGGATGTTAGTGCTTCTAGTGATGCAGCTATGCCACTATCCCCCCAACATCATCTTTAACCTCATTTTTTATTTTAGAGAAACCCAATACAAATATCTTCAAAAAAATCTCCAAAGTTATCACCATTGCTGCAATGGCAAATCTAAGAGCCCATGAGGTGGGATTGGCTGCCCATATAGCTAAAGAGGGAGCCCCAACCACCATTCAAGCTCTAAAGGATAAATATGATATGTTAAGTGATATGCCAATACAAGACATGCATAGGATGGTGCAATTTTTGTTTGAGAAATATCAAGAGTCAAGCTTTTGTTGGGCGAGAAGAGGTAGTGCCATTGATTATGATGGTGAATCAAGTGGAGTCGAAATCTCTAACGGTAAAGAAGAACCCAAAGGAAAAGGATAATGGCTTTGGGTTTTGCTAAAGAAGTTGTTTAATTAAAATGAGGAATAATTTTGGAAATAGTCCGGGTTGAATCTATCATTTTTTCCCTGTTAGGTTAGCTCATAATGTTTGCGTATGCACCTTAAGTTTCAATGGCATGTATGAAGCTTTCTTCATTCTGTATTGTGTTTTGAATAATAGGTTTATTAGGCTAGCAAGGTACTTTGATAGTCCCTTTAATTTAAAATTTAAAATATGGGTTATGATTTACATTAATGGATGTTTAAGTTTTTATCATATTTTAGATGTTATGTTTTATACATGTTTTTCAATTAATATTATTTCAAATATATTATAGAGATACGCAAAAAGCTTAATCTTCTTTGCCAAATGGGTGCTACACTTAGTGTTAGGACTCTCGTTTTTTATTCTCCACCAAATGAGATACTTGTCTTGCTTTTATATGATGCTACTAGCGTAACTTATTGAGTTGGCCCTTGTGTAGCAAGAAGGGGGGTTGAATTGGTAAGAAATTTAAATTTTGGATGGAAGGTTAGTTATACAAGTATCAGAAAAAGAAGAAGAAGAATAGAACACATAGCAATTTATAATGATTCAAGTATTAACCAACCTTACATTCACTCTCCAATTCTTTCAATTGGGTGTTCCACTAATACCAAATGATATTTTGAAAGCTCACACATAACTTTACAACTTGTGTTTTGCAAAAGCTCACACATAATCATACAAGTGTTACATAAGACTAACAATCAAACCTATACAAGAGTTTTCTATTGGCTTACTCTCAAACCCAATCCCAAGGGGTATTTGAATCTCGCACCAAACTTCTTACAATTCAACAATGAAGAGTAATTAAGAGAGAGAAAGTTAAGAAATAAATTTGTAAGAGTTTGGCCTTAGTAAATGCTATTCTCTTGCATTTATGTCCATTTGGTGAAGTATTTTTAGGTTACTCCAACAAAAGAGATGTTAGAGACAATACTAGCTCCCTATCTAAAAGTTGGAATAATAATCTTGCATTTAATGTTTGTCAAACAAATATCATGGTCAAGACAGGTATGTCACGATTGCGACACAAATTTCTTTTTGGATTTTGCATGGTCGCGGTTGACATCATCAACTTTTGTTTAATGGCTAGTACACGTGGCAACATGACATTAGTTCTTCACAAAACTATCCATTAACACCCTTCGTTATGGCTCAACCATCGAGGTTACAACTCAAGTCTTGTTGGAGATGGTTGTGATTTTGGACTGTGAATCAATTTGTGTAATATTTGGTTTGAGTTGAAAGGGTGTCGCGACCTCGACATAGTTGTAGTGGTCACGACACTTGAACTTTCAAATGGCTCCTCAACAAGTGGCATTTGTTGATGAGTGCTCAGGAGTTCATCTTTGAAGATTTGAGAGTCGTTATTGAGATTGGCACTGTGAAGCTGACTGCAAATCAAACTGTCCAAAACTATTCCAAGTTTTGTTAAGGTAGCATTCGTGACGTTATAGGTAGCTGTCACGACATAGGATCCAACTTTGATTTTCTTCTCCATTCAATTTCTAATGAGATGTTAACTTTATTTATGCAATCACAACACTTAGAGGAGATGATTAAAGTATTTCAATCTATATTGTCAAGATCAAAAGAGAAATTCAACTTATGTTTGACCAACCAAGTCCAACATAACTTATTCTCATTCTTGTAGGGAGGCTTACCTCCATTTTCTTATTAAAAAAAAAGCTTAATCTTCTACATTTGAAATTTATTTTTTGTGTATATCAAAATATATTATGCATTATATGATAATATGTTACATAATGAATAGAAGATAAACAAAAAGCTAAAAAATAGTTGCTTTTATGTGTTAATCACTTTTTTTTTTTTTTAGGTATGAGAATAGTGCAAAGCCCGCAACACTCCCAACAAGGAAAACTGGCCACAACCATCCTTAGACCAAAATCCCAAAATAGTAAATCCCAGAGCTCCGTAGGAGGTGTACCCATAACATCATCAGCTACTTATCGTGCCAACCCTCTTCATATAGAATCAAAAGTTAAATTATAACAGTAGGTGCCTTACTATCACTAACTAATATGGTGGTTCCAAAACCTGTCACAAAAAGCAAAAATAATTTTTCTTTCTTATACAGTAGTTATCACAATGCATAAATATTTTTTGAAAAGAAAAACTTAGAGACACTTCAAAAATTTTTAAAGAGGATCATTTAAATTAATTATTATGATTGATTTAACTCTTCACCTTATTTAATAATTTAATTAAACTCTATATGACCACATGATGGCTTGTGTGAACCACGCCATTAAAACCACCAAAAAAAAAAAAGAAATTAATGTTGCAACAGTAACATTTGTAGAATTCTTTCCAAAGTCACACCATTATTTACAAGCATGCCATCTTGTTCATGCAACTATAACAACTTGAGAAGTTGGAACAAACAGTCACATATTATCAAATATGTCTATTCATTTATGTGGAATTTAGTCTCAATACACTGGCATACTAAAGCTTATCTACACAGTGGCATATTTTCTATGGGAAAAATTATTTTATAAAATAGTAAAAAATTATAATAAAAATGCATATCATGCAAACTTATATATATATATATATATATATATATATATATATATATATATATATATATATATATATATATATATATATATATTGAATAGAGTATAGATAAAAAAAAAAAAAAAAATAGATTTGTGAGAGAAGAGAGAGTATATATAGAG
>CATIWR010217063.1:0-13360 GCA_949677035.1 Omphalea diandra
TTTAGTAAAGTTCGAAAGATGGCAAGGAGAAACACCTAACTTTTCTTGCAAATCCACCATGTCACCATAAAAATATGAGAGAAATATAAATCGCCTCTTAATCATTCTCATCATCTTGTCCAATTTTCGATTAGTGGTGGCAAGAAACAGTTTGGATTTAGGTTATGGTTGAGGAGGGGGGATTGGTAGGACTCCTTCTTCAATGATGAGCCTCTTCCTCTTTGAGGCTTTAGAGGTTTTCATTTTCTTAGCCCCAAAAGCACCCAGTGTATATGCATATATGTCTAGGTGTATGGCTTTGGCGTTGATGAGGTATGTGAGGTCAAGAAAGTTTTGAAAAGAGAGGAGTTTCTTAGTGAGGAATTTTTCATTTTCCTCATCAAGTGCCCCTACAAAGTGATAGATCGCTGTGATGTGTAAAGGCAGGAGGAATTGACTTTTGGATTTGGTATTCATATGGATCAATTGATCCACAAGATACTTGCCAGTTTGAATAGGTTGTTTTGATAAGGCAGAAAAGAAATGCCAAGTGCTTTTGTGATACTTTCTCATTATCATCACCTCTAACGTTTATGAAAAAGGTGATGATACAATGGAGTATCCAAAGAGGTAGGTTTTAATGTGTTTGACCAAGGAAGTTCTAGGGTTGTGTCTAGTTTCAATGGAAATTTCTGACTAGAATTCGGAGTAAATGACATTAAGCACGAAGATAATAAAAGGAATGTTTTCTCAGACTTGAAAATTGAAAAAGGACGAAAATTGTTCAAAGGTAATGAAAAATGGATCGCCAAAAGCCTGGAATACTAATCCATATTGCCCCGCTCGAGAATTGGCTTTGCGACTCAGTTGAACCATGCATATAAATTCTCTCATAACTTCTTCATAACTAGGTTCATCTCGAAAGATGAACTCATTCCAGCCCAAGTTGGAAAAGAATGCATGAATCTCTGCATTGATGCCCATAATCTCTAATAGAAAAGTAGAAGGAATTTTGTTAGGGAGGATGATCTTTGATGAATTTGCCTTGTAGCACTCTTTCTCCTCCTTGGTGATGCCTTTCATTAGGTGGAGTGCAGGGGGTGCTGATGGCTAAGCCACAACGTTGCCTTTTTCTGCTCTTGAGATCTTCTTAGGAGCTATTACAGAAAATGAAGAGAATTTGAGATTTTAGAGAGTTTTGGAAGGATAAGAGTTTTAGAGTAGGATGGAGTGATGAGAATTACTGTTTAGAGGGTTTATATAGCCATTGATGGGTGTACAAATGGCTAGAATTAGATTAATAAAGAGTTGGAAATGGTTGACAGTCAAATCACTTAATGGCTTGACAGTTACTCAAATTCGTGTCTGTGAATTCAGGGATTGCAACCACTATTTTTGAAAAATGCGAGTAATAGACAAATTTTCCTTAAGAATAGGCGTTACGACAGTAAAAAATTTGATTTCTTGACCGAAATTAGCGGTAGAGCTTGATTCTCGCGACTGCGATTTGATATTTGACAGTTGGTGACTAGGACTTGTAATTCGTTACTTTGAAGATAAGATAGCGACCGCGAATTATAAGTCAGCAAGGATAAGATTGAAAAAAAAAGTTTTGAAAGAATCAAAATTGTGATCCACTTGACATATGTCACAAAGAAAACACAAGACATACAATTAACACACATATAAGTCCTAGTGGGAGAGCTCCCTAGTCACACACATAAGATCAAATTTTCACTTTAGGGAGCTTCCATCAGACATTCCCAATTCTCTCTTAATGAAGTTCAATCTTTCTTCATTAGGAGGTTTAATGAAAATATCTGCAAGTTGATGATTTGTATCGATAAACTCTAACACAATATCACCCTTTTGCACATGATCTCTAAGGAAATGATGTCTAATATCTATGTGTTTGCTCCTAGAGTGTTGAATGAGATTCTTTGAAAGATTGATAGCACTAGTGTTATCATATTTAATAGGAATGTGATCAATTACTTTGCCAAAAGCCTTTAATTGGTGTTTCATCCAAAGGACTTGGGTGCAACAATAACCTGCAGTAACATACTCGGCTTCTGCAGTGGATAAGGCAATTGACCTACTTTTTGCTAAACCAAGATACTAGACATTCTCTTATAAATTGGCAAGTCCCGAAAGTGGTTTTTCTATTTAATAAACTACCCACATAATCCTTATTCGAATATCTTATGAGACTAAAGGATGAATCCCTAGGATACAATAACCTTAAGTGAATTATTTCATGCAAATACTTAAAAATTCTCTTAACAACATTTAAATAAGACTCTCTAGGAGAGGATTGGAACCTAACACACATACATACACTAAACATGATATCCATCCTAGAAGCAGTAAGATAAAGTAGAGATCCGATCATACCTCGATATCTCTTTTCATCTATCATCTTGCATGATTCATCTTTGTTTAGCTTGATGACACCACTCATGGGGGTTTTGGCTACTTTGCAACCATCCATGCCAAATTTCTTGAGTATCTCCCTTGTGTATTTGGCTTGGTTGATGAAGATCCCTTCTTTAGTTTGCTTGATATGTAGACCGAGAAAGAACTTAAGCTCTTTTATCATGCTCATTTTGAATTTTCTAGTCATACACTTAGCAAAATCCTCACAAAGAGACTCATTACTAGCACCAAAAATGATATCATCAACATAAATTTGTATAATTAGTGTATCATGCTTGTGCTTTTTAACAAATGTGTGATGTCCACCTTTCATTTTTCAAAAGAAATGAACTAAGCCTTTCATACCAAGCTCATGGAGCTTGTTTCAATCCACATAAGGCTTTGTTCAATTTAAAAACATGATTGGGAAAACAATGTGACTCAAAACTAGGAGGTTGTTCAATATAGAATTCCTCCTCAATAATTCCATTAAAAAATGCACTCTTTACATCCATTTGAAAAAGCTTAAAATTCATGTGACATACAAAAGCTAAAAGTATCCTAATAACCTATAATCTTGCAACGGGGCCAAAAGTCTCATCATAATCTATGCCTTCCTCTTGCTTGTATCCCTTAACAACTAATCTAACTTTATTCCTTGTGATAAGACCTTGCTCATGTAACTTGTTCCTAAACACCCATTTGCAACCTATAATGGAGTGTTTTTTAGGCCTAGGGATAAGTTCCCATACCTTGTTTCTCTCAAATTGGTTGAGTTACTCTTGCATAACAAGTACCCAACTCTCATCATCAAGAGCCTTATCAATTGATTTTGGCTCAAGTTAAGAAACAAAAGCAAGATTATTATCTAAAAGACAAAGTTGTGATCTAGTACTTACACCCTTGGAGGTATCACCAATGATAAAGTCCTTGGGGTGATATTTGGAAATTCTCCAATCTTTAGGTAGATCTTGGCTTGGCTCGTCTCTTTGTTGATGTTGTAGCCCCTCATCTTCTTTTAATGATTCACCTCCTTCCTTGTTTTTATTCTCTCTTCTTGTAGTGGCTTCCAATTCCATCTTTTCAAAGTCGCCTACAAGATCATCAACAAAAACACCTTTCCCAATATTAAGTTTACTAGATTCATTAAAAACAACATTCACAAACTTTTCAACTACCATTAAACTCTTATTGAAGACTCTATATGCCTTGCTAGAGGTGGAATAACCTAAAAATATGCCTTCATTGGTCTTGGAATCAAATTTCTCAAGATTATCCTTGGTATTTAAAATATAACACTTGCACCCAAATACTCTTAGGTATGATATCTTGGGTTTTCTACCATTCCATAGCTCATAGGATGTTTTATTAAGAATGAGTTTTTAAAAATTCTATTTACAATATAACACAAAGTATTAATGGCTTCGGCCCAAAAGTAATTTGGTAAAGAATACTCAATGAGGATGGTTCTAGCCATTTCTACTAGTGTTCTATTTTTTCTCTCTACAACACTATTTTGTTGTGGTGTTCTAGGAGTTAAAAAATTATGAAAACACCATTCTCCAAACAATAAGTTTCAAAATACTCATTTTGAAATTCTTTTCCATAGTCACTTCTAATAAAAGAAATGAAATAACCCTTTTCATTTTGATCTCTTTTTGCAAAACTTTTGAAAGCATCAAAAGTATCATTATTATAAGTTAAAAAGGACACCCAAGTAAACCTAGAGTAATCACCAACTAGGACTAGTGTGTAATGCTTTCCACCTAAGCTAGCACTTTTAGTGGATCCTATCAAGTCCATATGAACTAGTTGAAGAGGTCTAGAAGAACTTACAACATTTTTAGCTTTGTACGAGGCATGATGTTGCTTCCCCATTTGGCAAGGACCACATGTCTTGTTTTTAGTGAAATTTAGCTTGGGAAGGCCTTCTGCTAACTTTCCTTTAAATAGGCTTTGAAGAAGATTCGTGCTTGCATGTCCAATCCTTTTATGCCATAACCAAGCTTCATTAATCAAAGACATAAGACACTTAAAAGATTGGTTAGCCAAATTATCTAAATCAATTGAGTAGGTATTGCCTTTCCTTTCACCCTTGAAAATAACCTTATCATCCACTAATGTGGTGACTCGACATTCTTTAGGATCCAAGGCGAGTTTATTACCTTTGTCACACAATTGACTTACACTCAATAAATTATGTTGTAAGCCACTAACTAATAAAACATTGTCAATCAAGGAATAACCATTCTTACCAATAGTTCCAATGCCAATTACCTTACCCTTGGTATTGTTACCAAATGTGACATCTCCATCTTCTTTTTCCTTCAATTCTGTGAATAGCTTTCTATTTCTAGTAATATGCTTAGAACATCCACTATCCACATGCCAATTGCTTGATTTGGTGGTTGCTATACTTTCCTATACAATAAAAGTGAGTCACCTTTTCTTAGGTACCCAAGCATACTTGGGTCCTAGGAGGTTAGGAGTTGAAGGGTGCTCTAATTTGAGGTGAGCCTTCCTAATAAAACAATGAATATTAACATGCCCAAATTTTATGCAATAATGACATTAGAGTTTAGACTTGGGAGTTTTTCTCCTATGCACAAACTTAGTATGCGTAGGAGGCTTTCTCATACTTTGATTATATGAGTGCATCCATGTGCATGAGTGATGAGAAGTAGTGGAGAATTATTTGTGAGTGTGGGCATGCTTTTTGTTATACATGTAGGTATGGTTGGCTCTTTGAGTCTTAGTTCTTGAGCTTGGGGGAGCCTTCCCTTTGCCTTTAGGCTTAGGAGACTTAGTGCTAGGTGCACTTTTCTTTCCAATTACCTCAACACTTGAGGTTTGAGTTTGTGATGGTCTAACAAATGTAGTATGTGATGATGAGGAGGCTCTATTGAAGCCTAAACCATATCTAATCAATAGTGGTCTTTAAGACACAGTCGGTGTGTCCAAGGCTTCCTTTCCTTTATGGAACTTAGAGATTGAGCTTTTAAGTTCAATGACTTCTCCTTTTAGGGAGTCATTCTCTTTTCTTAATGAAGCCAATGATAAAGATGATATGGAAAGATTTTCTATAGATTCTTAAGCTCATCATTTGATGCTCTTAATTTGCTTACAAGATCATAAAGGGATTTATAATCAACCTCTAGTTTAAGACATTTTTTCTTGTAAGACTTTATTTATGACTTTTATATGTCACATCTCAAAATAAGGGCCTCTAGAAGCTCTTCATCTATCTCATTAAAATCATCTAAATCTGAACGAGAGTGGGATGAAGTACTTACCTCATTTGGAGAGTCTTCTTGTGCCATGAAGCAAATGTTACCAACTTCTCTTTCTTCTTCATCTTCACTTGAACTGTCATCCCAAGTGGCTAAAAAACTCTTCTTCTTTTCCTTGTCCCATCTTTTCTTCTTCTTTATCTTGGGACAATCGTATTTGATGTGCCCTTGCTTGCCACACTCATAGCAAGTGATTTTAGTAGTTCTCTCTCTTGGATTAGGAGTTGTCTTCTTGAAGCTTTTTTTTTTCTCTTTTCTTCTTTTAATTAACTCCTTAGTCCTTTTTGAGAGCTTGCTAGCACTTCTTCTTTGTCACTCTCTTCATCATTAGAGGTTGTTTCTACCTCATTCTCTTTGGTTGAGGATTTGAGTGCCAAGGTTCTTCTTTCTTTTTTTGATTTTTCTTTTTGGCCCTTTAGTTTCTTTATTTGCTCATATTTTTGTAAGGCCAACTCATGAATTAAAAGTTTACCTATCAACACATCCATAGGAACCTTCCCAATCTCTGGGTTAGACTCTTGAATGCTGCACACTCCTGTACCATACTTATCTAATGGAAGAGATTTAAGGATTTTCATGTTTACGTCATAGTTGGTAAGAGTCATAAATTTCTTCATGTTAGTGATGATGGATAGGAGTCTATTCATCATTTTAGTGATACTTTCATGGTCTTTCACCATGAAAAGCTTCTATTTCATCACGTACATCTCCAACCTGCTAGATTTAACCAGTGTTATGCCCTCATGATAGTTTTTCAAGAGTCTTCTAAATGGCATGAGCTGTTTGGCCATTGCACTCTTGTTAAATCCATCTACTACTTAAGAGGGTGACTTTCATTCTTTGACAACTACATCCCAATGGTCCACTACATCTGTATCAAGATAAATCTCCATCCTATACTTCCAATGAGTATAGTCAGATCCATCAAAGTAGGGCTTGAGGTGTGAGTGGATTCACTCTCGTGCCATGAACTTTGCTCACCCAATTAAGGCTTGTTTGTGAGACTTGGCTCTGATACCACTTGTTGGTCCTAGGCACCAAGAAAGGGGGTTGAATTGGTGTTTAAATAAAAATTAAAATGAGGGATAAAGACAGAGTAGAAAAAGACACAAAGATTTTGTCAGCCTTTAGCACCAAAAAGAGGGGGGGGGTTGTTGAATTGGTGTATAAAAATTAAGATAGAAAGGAAGAATAAAATTTAAGGACACACGATTTATAGTGATTCGAGTATAATTGACCCTACGTCCACTTCCCAATTCTCAGCAATTGGGTATTCCCCTAAGTATCAATGGTGTTTTCAAGCTCACACCAAACTTTTACACTTGTATTTTCAAAGGCTCACACAATAACCTTTACACTTGGGTTTTAGAGGCTCACACAACAACCTTTACACTTGTATTTTTTAGGCTCACATAACAACCTCTCTAGAGTGTTTTAACAGGCTAGCACTTCAACCTTTACAAATGGTGTTTATGCTCACACCAAACAATGTTTTAAAAGAAAAGAAATGAATGAGTAGCAAAATTGCAAGAGTTTGGGTTACAAATTAATGAATTCTCTTGCATTTATATCTGTTTGGTGAGGTATTTATAGCTTCTATCCACCAAAGAGACATTGCATTAAAACTGGTACAAAATCTTTAAAGTGTGCTAGACAGATTTTGCATTAAATGCTTGATAGACTTCATTTGCGGTTGTGACTACTCTTTTGCGATCACCAATTTTGAATTCCATACGAGAGCCAAAAATTGCGGTAAAAAATCTCATTTGTGTCTAACAGCTAGTACACGTGGCGACTTCTCATTGGTTCACCAGGAAAATATAGCCGTTGCCTTTCAACTGCTAAATAAAGGTAGCGGTCGCAAATTACTTTGTGCAGGACACGACTAAGGATGCGAATTCGTATGCTAGAACTTGTATTCTCCATTTCACAAATCGCATCGCTACCAATAAATTGCCTTCGCGATTGTTGTCTTCCAACGGTCACCTGGGACACTTGTCATGCTCTGGTTGTGGACTTGCTGCCATCTTGAGTTACTTTGAAATTCGTGGTCGCGACTGAGGCGTGACACACACTGCGAATATGTCTGGCATTTTTGGACTCCTTCTTTTGAATGAATCGTGACCGAGAGTGACTCCGTGATTTCGCTTGCCTGATTTTCAACATGTTTTAACATGAGTGACGATCATGAATCCTCGATTGCGGTCGCGATTTACATGTTACTTTGGAGTTTAACAACTCCTTCCATCTATTCTTGAGAGATTTATCTATTTCTGCAAAATCAACACTTATTTGAAATATTAGTGATGATCAATCTCCTTTGTCAAGATCAAAAAAGGTTCTAGACTTATGATTAATCATCCTAGTCCAATAATCTCCCCCTTTTTGATTTTGACAACTTGAATTGATCCAAAGTGAAAAATAAGTGTAGAAAAGTAAAATTGAATCATACTTAGAATTTATGATCGTTTAAGATGCTTAGTAGAGATTTCTAAGTGTGAAGTTACTTCTTAGTTGCTCCCCCTCAACTTATGCACTCACTCCCCTTTAATTAGTTATCTCTCCTTTGGATAAACTTTCACTCATATCTTATCTTATCTTATCTCTCCCCCTTTGGCAAGAACAAAAAGGTTAGATAAGATGAAATATGATTAAAGGGAAAGTTAAGGCATAAATTATTAAGGAGCATAAGAATAAGTATGAAGCAAAAACATGTAAGGAACCAACATTAATCATAGAGATAAAAGTAATTGCTCAACACAAAGATATGCAAAAAGAATAAACTTTTATAGATATACCAAATGTGGGATCACAAAGATTGCGATTACAAAAAGTAAACTAAGAAAAGAAAAAGTACATAGAGAAACCTAAAATCTAAAAGACTGGAGAATCATTGTCATATCCAGAAGAGTCATCCTCCTTCTCTTGGAGGTCACCCTCAGCCTCATCTCCGTCTTTCTCACCTTCATTCCCATCTTGTGTATCTTTGAAATCCGTGAAGTCAGGGAGATGGCAAGGTGGAACTACGAGTTTCTCTTAGAGATCCACCATATCGCTGTGGAGGTGGGAGAGGAATATAGATCGTCTCTTCATCATCTGCATAAGCTTATCAAGCTTGCTGTTGATGGTGGAGAGGGATACTTTAGACTTAGGCTTAGGTGGTGGAGGAGCAGAGGGAGAAACTGCTTCAAGACATAAATGCTTCTGCTTGGAAGCTTGCGAGCTCTCTATACGTTGTGCCCCAAAAGCGCCAAGAAGATATGCATAGGAATATGGATGGATTGCCTTGGCATTGATGAGGTAAATGAGGTCCAAAAAGTTCTGAGAGGGTAGATACTTCTTGGTGAGTAGTTTCTTCTTATCCTCATCAAGGGCTCCCACAAATCGATAGATTGTGGTGACGTGAGAGGGGAGCAGAAATTGACTCTTCGGCTTCGTGCTCATGTGGATCAGTTGATCCATGAGATAGCGGCCGGTTTGGAGCAGTTTGTTCTTCACAAGACAGAAAAGGAATGCAAGATCCTTTTGTGAGACCTTCTCGTTCCCATCACCCCTCGCATTGATGGAGAAGGTGATGATGCGGTGAAGAATCCACAAGGGCAAAGACTTTATGTGCTTTATAAGAGAGGATCTTGGGTCGTGTCTCGCTTCGATCGAAATTTCTGCCCAAAATTCTGAATATATAACATCAAGAGCTGAAATAATGAAGGGAATGTGCTCACCGATTTGGAGGTTGAAGAGGGAGGACAATTGCTCGAAGGTGATGAAGTACGGATCCCCAATAGCACGAAAGATGAGACTGTACTGCTTGGTAGGAGATTTCGCTTTACGGCTCAGTTGAACCATGCACATGAATTCTCGGACTATCTCCTCGTACCCCGGTTCATCTTTAAAAATGAATTCATTCCAGCCAAGGTTGGACAGGAATGCTCTGATTTCGTTGTGGATGCCAACGGTTTCAAGTAGAAAGGTGGAGGGTATTTTGTTAAGTAGGATGACTTTGGAGAGGTTTGCCTTATATCTCTCCATTTCTTCACGGGTCACTCCTTCATATAGATGAGGGAAGGAGGAGCAGAGGGTTATGCTATACCCTTGCCTTTCTCAACTCTAGAAATTCTCTTTGGAACTATGGCAATAGATGAAAAAGACTTGGGAGTTTTTGAGAGTGATTTGAGGAAGAGAAAATGTTTAGAGTAGATGTGAGAAAAACATTATTGAGGGGGGGGGGGGGGGGGTTAGATATAGCACTTGAAGAGGTATATCAACAACTAAAAATGGCTAGAAAAAGATTTATGAAGGGTTAGAAATAGTTGGCCATCAAATCACATAAATGTGAGGCAGTTACTCAAATTTGTGTTAGCGAATTATCTAGTCGCGACCGTGAATTCCACAAAATGTGAGTAATATACATATTTTCCTCGAAAATATGCACTGTAACGGTTAGAATTTTGAAATAATGATCGAAATTCTCGGTGGAAAGATATTTCGCGACCTCGAATTGATATTTGATAGCCGAGTGAAATTGACTTGTAATTCGCGACCGTGAATAAGAGATATCGACTGCGAATTATGAGTCAGCAAGGATAAGTATGAAAAAATTTTGAAAAACTTGTGATGCACTAGAATTTAATAATAAAACCATCCATAACAATCATCAATCAAACATATCACACACATCACAAATAATCATAAGATCAAACAAAAATTTTCACTTCAGGGAGCTTCCATCAAACATTCCTAATTCTCTCTTGATGAAATTTGTCCTTTCTTCATTTAGAAGTTTAGTGAAAATATCTGCAAGTGGATGATTAATGTCAATGAATTCTAACACAACATCACTTTTTTACACATGATCTCTAAGAAAGTGATGCCTAATATCTATGTGCTTACTTCTAGAGTGTTGGATGGGATTCTTTGAAAGATTAATAACATTGGTATTGTCACATTTGATAGGAATGTGATCAATTACTTTGCTAAAGTCCTTCAATTGTTGTTTCATCCAAAGAACTTGGGTACAACAACAACCTGCACCTACATACTCGACTTCCGTGATGGACAAGACAATCGATACTTGCTTCTTACTAAACCAAAAGACCAAACATTCTCCTATAAATTGGCAAGTCCTAGAAGTGTTTTTTCTATCTAAGAGACTTCCTACGTAATCTGCATCAGAATACCCTACTAGGCTAAAGGATGTGTTCCTAGGATACCATAGTGCTAAGTGAATAGTGCCATGTAAATATTTGAAAATTCTCTTCACAGCATTCAAATGAGACCCTCTAGGAGAGGATTGAAACCTAGCACACATGTAAACACTAAACATTATATCTGGCCTTGAGGGAGTAAGATAGAGTAGAAAACCGATCATACCTCGATATCTCTTTTCATCTACCATCGTACCCGATTCATCCATGTCTAGCTTGATGGTACTATTCATTAGAGTTTTTATTGCCTTGCATCCTTCCATGCCAAATTTCTTTAGAATTTCCTTTGTGTATTTGGCTTGGTTGATGAAGATCCCTTTTTTGAGTTGCTTGATTTGTAGACCAAGAAAGAATTTGAGCTCTCCCATCATGCTCATTTCAAGTTTCCTGGTCATACACTTAGCAAAATCCTTATAAAGAGATTTATTAGTAACACCAAAGATAATATCATCAACATAGATTTGGACATTTAAAGTGTCATGCTTGTGCTTTTTAACAACTAATGTAGTATCAGCCTTTCCTTTCTCAAAATCATTTTGTAAAAGAAACAAACTAAGCCTTTCATACCAAGCTCTTGGAGCTTGTTTCAATCCATACAAGGCTTTGTTTAATTTGAAAATATAGTTTGGAAAACAAGGTGATTCAAAACCGAGAGGTTATTCAACATAAACTTCCTCCTTAATAATGCCATTTAAAAAAGCACTCTTAACATCCATTTGAAAAAGTCTAAAATTCATATGACATGCAAATGCTAAGAGAATCCTAATAGCCTCTAATCTTGCTACGAGGGTAAAGGTTTCATCATAGTCTATGTCGTCTTCTTGGTTGTATCCCTTAGCAACCAATCTAGCCTTGTTTCTAGTGATGACACCTTGCTCATCCAACTTGTTCCTGAACACCCATTTACAACCTATAATTGGGTGTTCCTTAGGCCTAGGGACAAGTTCCCATACCTTGTTTCTCTCAAATTAGTTGAGTTCTTCTTTCATAACAAGTACCCAACTTTCATCATTAATAGCCTCATCAATTGACTTTGGCTTTAATTGAGAAACAAATGCAAGATTATTATCTAAGAGTTGAGATCTAGTACTTACTCCCTTAAAGGTATCACCAATAATCAAGTCCTTAGGGTGATACTTGGAGAATCTCCAATCTTTGGGTAACTTTCATCTTGGTTCATCTTTTTATTGATGTTGTGGTTCCTCATCCATCCTTGATGATTTACCTTTCTCTATGTCTTTATCATCTTTTCTTGTAATTTCTTCTAATTCCATCTTTTCAAGATCACTTATAAGATCATCAACAAAAATACCTTTTCCAAGATCAAGTTTACTAGATTCATCAAAGACAACATTTATAGACTCTTCAACTACCATTGAACTTTTATTGAAGACTTTATATGCCTTGCTTAAGATGGAATAGCCTAAAAAGATTCCTTCACTTGTCTTAGAATCAAATTTACCAAGATTATCCTTAGTATTCAAAATATAGCACTTACATCCAAATACTCTTAGATATGAAATCTTGGGTTTTCTACCATTCCATAGCTTATAAGATGTTTTATTGAGAATGGATCTTTTGAAAACACTATTTGCAATATAACATGAGGTATTGATGGCTTCGGCCCAAAAGTAATTAGGTAATGAATACTCATTAAGCATTATCCTAGCCATCTCTACCAAAGTTCTATTTTTCCTCTCTACAACACCATTTTGTTGTGGTGTTATAGGAGTTGAAAAATTATGAAAAACTCCATTCTCTAAACAGTAGTTTTCAAAAGATTCATTTTGAAATTCTTTTCCATGGTCACTTCTAATAGAAGAAATTAAGTAACATTTTTCATTTTGAACTCTTTTTGCAAAACTTTTAAAAGCATCAAATGAATCATTCTTATGAGCTAAGAAAGATACCCATGTAAATATAGAGTAATCATCTACAAGGACTAGTGCATAATGTTTTCCACCTAGGCTAGCACTTCTAGTAGGTCCTATTAAGTCCATATGGATAAGTTGAAGTAGTCCAAATGTACTTACAATGTTTTTGGCTTTGTGAGAGGCATGGTGTTGCTTCCCCATTTGGCATGGGCCACATGGCTTGTCTTTAGTGAAATTTATCTTGAGAAAGCCTTCCACCAACTTCCCTTTGGATAGGCTTTGAAGAAGATCCATACTTGCATGCCCAAGCCTTCTATGCCATAACCAAGCTTCATTGCTTAAAGACATGAGACACTTGAAAGATTGGTTAGCCAAATTGTATAAGTCAATTGAGTAGGTATTGCTTTTCCTTTCACCCTTGAAAATAACCTCATCATCCACCAAAGTGGTGACTCAACATTCCTTAGGATCAAAGGTGACCTTATTACCTTTGTCACACAATTGACTTACACTTAACAAATTATGTTGTAAGCCACTAACTAATAAGACATTATCAATTAATGAACAACCATCCTTACCTATGGTACCAATGCCAATT
>CATIWR010217064.1:0-16878 GCA_949677035.1 Omphalea diandra
AAATGCAAGATTATTATCTAAAGGATGAAGTTGAGATCTAGTACTTACTCCCTTAGAGGTATCACCAATAATCAAGTCTTTGGGGTGATACTTGGAGAATCTCCAATCTTTGGGTAGATTTTGTCTTGGTTCATCTTCTTGTTGATGTTGTGGTTCCTCATCCATCCTTGATGATTCACCTTTTTCCATGTATTTATCATCTTTTCTTATAGTTTCTTCTAATTTTAGCTTTTCAAGATCACCTACAAGATCATCAACAAATACTCCTTTCCTAAGATCAAGTTTACTAGACTCATCAAAGACAACATTCATAGACTCTTTAGCTACCATTGAACTTTTATTGAAGACTCTATATGCCTTGCTTGAGGTGGAATAGCCTAAAAAAATTCCTTCATTAGTCTTGGAATCAAATTTCCCAAGATTATTCTTGGTATTTAAAATATAACACTTACATCCAAATACTCTTAGATATGATATATTGGGTTTTCTACCATTCCACAGCTCATAAGAGGTTTTATTGAGAATGGGTCTTTTAAAAACTCTACTTGCAATGCAACATGAGGTATTAATGGCTTCGACCCAAAAGTAATTTAGTAAGGAATACTTATTGAGCATTGTCCTAGCTATTTCTACCAAAGTTCTATTTTTTCTCTCTATAACACCATTTTGTTGTGGTGTTCTAGGAGTTGAAAAAATAAGAAAAATTTCATTCTCCAAACAATAATTTTCAAATGATTCATTTTGAAATTATTTTCCATGATCACTTCTAATAGAAGTTATGAAATAACCTTTTTCATTTGAAACTCTTTTTGCAAAGCTTTTAAAACCATCAAAAGAATTATTCTTATAAGCTAGAAAAGATACCCAAGTAAACCTAGAGTAGTCATCTACAAGGGCTAGTGCATAAAGCTTTCCACCTAAGCTAGCACTCCTAGTAGGTCCTATCAAGTCCATGTGAATAAGTTGAAAGGGTCTATAAGAACTTACAACATTTTTTATTTTGTGGGAGGCTTGATGTTGCTTCCCCATTTGGCATAAGCCACATGTCTTGTCTTTAGTGAAATTTAGCTTAGGAAGGCCTTCCACCAACTTCCATTTGGATGGGCTTTGAAAAAGATCCATACTTGCATGCCCAAGCTTCTATGCCATAACCAAGCTTCATTGCTTAAAGACATTGAAAGATTGGTTAGCCAAATTGTCTAAGTTAATTGAGTAGGTATTGCATTTCCTTTCACCCTTGAAAATAACCTCATCATCCACCAAAGTGGTGACTCGACATTCCCTAGGATCAAAGGTGACCTTATTACTTTTGTCACACAATTGACTTACACTCAACAAATTATGTTGTAAGTCGCTAACTAATAAGACATTATCAATTAATGAACCACCATCCTTACCTATGGTACCAACGCCAATTACCTTACCCTTGGCATTATTACCAAATGTGACATCTCCACCTTTTTTCTCTTTAAGTGATGTGAATAGTCTTCTATTTTCGGTCATATGCTTTGAGCAACCATTATCCACATGCCAATTACTTGCTTTGGTGGTAGTCACATTTCCCTACAAAATAAGAGTCAATCACCTTTTCTTTGGTACCCAAGCATACTTGGGTCCTTGGGGGTTAGAAATTGAAGGATCCTCTAACTTAAGGTGAGGCTTCCTAATAAATCAATGTATATTGATATGCCCATATTTCATGCAATAGTGGCATTAGCGATTAGACTTGTTAGTCTTTCTCCTATGCATAAATTTAGTATAAGTAGGAGGCCTTCTCATACCATGGTTATGTGAATGCATACATGTGCATGTATGATGAGTAGGAGTAGAGGATTTTTTATGAGGATGACCATGCCTTTTGTTATACATATAAGCATGGTTGGCTCTTTGAGTCTTAGCTCTAGAGCCTTGGAAAGCCTTCCCTTTGCCTTTGGGCTTAGTAGGATTAGTGCTAGTAGCACTTTTCTTCCCAATTACCTCAATGTTAGAGGTTTGAGGTTGTGAAGCTCTAACAAATGTAGTTGTAGAAGATGATGAAGCTTCATTAAAACTTAGACCATGCCTAATTAAAGTGGTCTTTATGACATAATAAGAGTGTCTAAAGCCTCTTTTCCTTTATGGAATTTGGATATTAAACTTCTAAGCTCAATGACTTCTCTTTTAAAAGTGTCATTCTCCTTTCTAAGTGAGGCTAAAAAATAAGATGATGTAGATAATTTTTCAATAGATTTCTTGAGTTATTCATTAGAAGTTCTCAATTCACTTACAAGCTCATTTAGAGACTTGTATTCATCTTCTAGTTTGGAGCACTTCTTCCTATAGGTTTTAATTTGTGACTTATACTTGTCACACTTCATAGTTAGAGCTTCTAAAAGCTCTTCATCTATATCATCTACCTTATAATCAAAATTAGAGTGGGAAGATGTACTTACCTCTTGTGAAGAGTCCCCTAGTGCCATAAAGCATATGTTGGCCACCTCTCCTTCTTCCTCTTCTTCACTTGAGCTATCATCCCAAGTGGCCGAGAAACCTTTCTTCTTTTCCTTGTCCCATATCTTTTTTTTCTTTAGCTTGGGACAATCATGCTTGATGTGGCCTTGCTTGCCACACTCATAATAAGTGACTTCATTTGATTTCTCTCTAGGATTAGGAGCTGTCTTCTTGAAACTTCTTTTTTCTCCTCTCCTTCTAATTAACTCCTTAGTCCTTTTTGAGAGCATTGCTAGCTCTTCTTCTTCATTGTCACTTTCTTCCTCATTAGAGGTAGTTTCTACCTCTTTCTCCTTTAATGAGGATTTGAATGCCAAGGTTCTCTTCTCAAGTTTTTCAAATTTTTCTCCTTGACTCTTCATTTTCTTCATCTCCTTATCTTTCTTTAAGGCTAACTCATGAGTTAAGAGTTTGCTTATCAAGACATTTGTTTACACCTTCCCTATTTATGGATTAGATTCTTGAATACTGCACACGCTAGCACCAAACTTCTCAAGAGGCAAAGATTTCAAATTTTAGAGTTTACCTCATGATTTGTGAGAATCCTACCAAACTTCTTCATGTTGGTGATGATTGCTAGGAGTCTGTTGGTCATGTCGGTGATGCTCTCATTCTTTTTCATCATGAACAACTCTCATTCAGTCACATACATTTCTAGCCGGCTGGATTTCACCAATATGGTCCCTTCGTGATAGTTCTCCAATGCTTTCCATATCCCATAGGCTATTTGGCAATGTTGTACTCTTCCAATATCTTCTCTTGAAAGAGAGCTTAGAAGAATTGCCATGGCTTTTTTGTTCTTGCCATTTGACCTTCTATGTGCTTCAACCCACTCTTCTCTTGGAATGAGTTCTTTACTTTCATCCACTACCTTAGTGGGTGGCTTCCATTCTTTGACTATAACATCCCAGAGATCTACCACATCTGTGTCAAGCTAAATTTTCATCCTATACTTCTAGTGAGTATAGTTAGCTCCATCAAAGTAGGGTTTGAGATGTGTGTGGATTCCTTCTTATGCCATGATCTTTATTGACCAAATGAAGGTTTGATTATGAAACTAGGCTATGATACCACTTGTTGGCTCTTAGCACCAAGAAGGGAGGGTTGAATTGGTGTATGAAAATTAAAAATAGAAAAGTAGAAGAGAAATGAAGACACACGGTTATAGTGGTTTGGGTATAATCGACCCTACGTCCACTCCCCAATTCTCAGTAATTGGGTATTCCACTAACTATCAATGGTGTTTTCAAGCTCACACCAAACTTTTACACTTGTGTTTTCTAAGGCTCACACGATAACCTTTACACTTGTGTTTTCTAAGGCTCACACAATAACCTTTACACTTGTATTTTAGAGGCTCACACAACAACCTTTACACTTATGTTTTTCAGGCTCACACAACAACCTCTCTAGAGTGTTTTAACAGGCTAACACTTCAACCTTTACAAATGGTGTTTATGTTCACACCAAATAATCAATTAAAGAAGAGAAAAGATTGAGTAGCAAAATTGTAAGAGTTTAGTTATAAAGTAATTAATTCTCATACATTTACATCTGTTTGGTGAGGTATTTATAGCCTCTACCCACCAAAGAGACGTTGTAATAAAACTAGTATAAAATCTTTAAAGTGTGCTAGATAGATTTTGCATTAATGCTTGACAGGCTTCATTCTCGATCGCTACTACTCTTTCACAGTCGTGAATTCTGAATTTTCATACGGGAGCTAAAAATTATGGCAAAAAATCCCATTTGTGTCTAACGACTAGTACACGTGGCAGCTTCTCATTAGTTCTCTAGGAAAATATAGTCTTTGCCTTTCAATTGCTAAACAAAAGTAGCGATCGCGAATTACTTTGTGCAGGACACGACTAAGGACATGAATTTGTCTGCTAGAACTTGCATTTTCCATTTCACTAATCGCGGTCACTACCAACACATAGCCTTCACGATTTTTGTCTTCTAATGGTCACCTGGGACACTTGTCATGCTCTGGTTATAGACTTGCTGCCATTTTGAGTTACTTTGAAATTTGTAGTCATGATTGAGGCGTGACACACCGCGAATTTGTCTGGCATTTTTGGACTCCTTCTTTTGAATGAATCATGACCGAGACTGGCTCCGCAATTTCGCCTGCCTGATTTTCAGCATGTTTTAACATGAGTCGCGATCATGAATCCTGGATTGCGGTCACAATTTACATGTTACTTTTGAGTTTAACAACTCTTTTAATCTCTTCTTGAGAGATTTATCCATTTTTGCAAAATCAACACTTATTTGAAATATTAGTGATGATCAATCTCCTTTGTCAAGATCAAAATAGGTTCTAGACTTAGGATTAACCATCCTAGTCTAACAACATGTAGTGCTACTAATAAATCTCTCTATGCAGATTTTGCTAAGTGTTTGACTAGGGAATTTGAAATGAACATGATGGGTGAGCTCAAGTTCTTCCTAGCTCTTTAAATTAAATAAATAAAATAGGGCATCGTTATTAGCCAAGCCAAGTACATAAAGGAATTACTCAAAAGGTTTCGCATGGATGGATGCAAAATAGCCAAGATTCCAATGAGTGCATTAATAAAGCTAAACAAAAATGAATTAGGTGACCCTATTGATGAAAAGAAGTATAGAGGTATGTTTGGATCTCTACTATATCTTACTGCTTTTAGACTCGATATTATGTATAATGTTTGCTTGTGTGTAAGATTTGAATCTTGTCCTAAAAAATCTCATTTGCATGTGGTTAAAAGCATTTTGAAATATCTTCATGGCATTATGTATTTAGGATTGTGGTATCTTATGAATTCATCTATTAGTCTTTTTAGATATTTAAATGTGGATTATGCCAGTAGCTTATTGGATAGAAAGAGCACTTTCAAAATTGACCAATATATTAGTGAGTGTTTGGTTTTTGGTTTAGCAACAAACATGTTTCAGTTGCGTTATCTATCATTAAAGTGGAATATATAGTGGCAGGTTATTATTGCACTTAAGTTCTTTGGATGAAACAACAACTCAAGGATTATGGCAAAGATGTTAATCACATTCCCCTTAAATGTAACGACACAAGTGCAATAAATCTTTCAAAGAATCCCAGTTGATATTCAAAGAGTAAACACATTGATATTAGACATCATTTTCTTAGAGATCATGTGCAAAATGGTAATATGGTGTTAGAGTTTATTGATGCCAATCACCAACTTACAGATATTTTTGTTACACCCTTTAATGAAGAAAGGATGAACTTCATCAAAAGGGAACTTGGGATGTTTGATGGAAGCTTCCTATGGTGAAAATAGATTTCATTTTTTGCATAAAATATTGATTGATATTCTTCGATGACTTATTTGATATGATTGATGGAAATGTGATGTAATTATTACAAGATGTGCCAATTCAAGTTATATTTGAATTTATCATCAAATGCATGAATTGATCATCAAAATATTAATTAGATCACACTAATATTAGACCATGTGCTTGAAATTCCATTTGAAGTTAGTTTTCAAAACTGGCTTCTAATTCATGACTGAGACTAGAAGTGGCGATTGCTAGTTTCAAGCCACTTTCAAATTTTATGTGTTTTACAATTTGCATTCGCAATCAAAGATAACCATTATGAATTTTTAAATTTCATATAGTTTTGACTATTAACTTTGCACCTATCCAAG
Organism: Omphalea diandra; assembly: GCA_949677035.1. Classification (NCBI taxonomy): domain Eukaryota; kingdom Viridiplantae; phylum Streptophyta; class Magnoliopsida; order Malpighiales; family Euphorbiaceae; genus Omphalea; species Omphalea diandra. The sequence goes on from CATIWR010217064.1 coordinate 6,162, forward strand.
GATTTTTTGTTTGTTTCTCACGAATTTGCAATTCACAGTCGCAACTTGCTTGTAACTACTAGGTAATAGCCTTTTGCGTTCTAAACAATGCAACTCCCTCATTTATGGCATTTTAAGCCATTTTTAACCATTGTTATCCCTTTCACACCCCTTAAGTCTATATAAACCTCTTCAAACACCTTGCTTTCACTTTATTCACTTTCTCTTACATCTAAACTCCTTCTCCCTTAAATTTATCTCCATCTTTTTTGTTTTAACCTCTCTCATCTTTATTTCATGGCCCTAAGAATGCTATTTAGAGGAGAAAAAGGCAAAGGTATTGCCACTTCCTCTCTACTAAAGCAACAAGGACCTTTTTTCAACTCATACAAGGAATTACTAAGGAAGAAAAGAAGAGATTCAAGGAAAATGAGAACAAGATCATTCAAGCAAATAAAATTCCATTTGATTTCCTTTTCAATGCTCTTCACCTCACATAATATATCAAAGGATTTCTTGCTCATTTGGGATGGGTTGAGTTTATATGGAGGGATGAACTAGACTATGAGGAAATCATCAAGGAATTTATATACACCGTCATCACCAACAAGAAAGCAAAATCTTAAATGGGTACATATGATCTATCATTTTAGGTTTTGGACAATAATACTATATTACCTATGCCTAAATTTGCTCTCTTTTTAATCTACAAATCAATAAAAGAGTACCCTTTAACATTTCCTCTCTCTTCATCCCATATTTTGAGTTTAGGAGTGAAATCTCCATTGAAGACAAGCATGACCCCAAAATAGCACTAGCCAAACACATTATGACCCTTCCTCATTGGCTCTTACATAGAACCATTACCTTCCCCATTTATGCTATAAGAAATGGTAATGAGAAAGTCTCCCAAAAAGATCTTAACTTTTTCTACTACCTCTTTCTTCACAAGAAAATGTAAATTAGAAGATACTTTATGGATCAACTGATTTACATAAGTATTGAAACCAAAAATAAATATCTTCTTCCCTTCCACATCATTGTCATTTATCAATTTGAAAGAGCTTTAACACCTGAAAATGAACCCTTCATTGTTAACAAATACCCTCAAACTCTAATTTCCTATACCTCAACTATTTGGTGAATGCAAAGTCCATACATTTTGAGTCTTATGCTTATTTGTTGGGAGCATAAGGTGTCAAAAAGCAAGCTTCATCTCAAGCATCCAAGAGAAGGAATTGGTTCTTATAGAAGAAAAAGTTCAAGAATAAGAAGCCTCTTCTCTAGTACCTAAGATAACATCCAAGACCAAATCTACACATATTTCTCTTTCCTCCATCAACCCAAAATCAAACAAAGTAATGATGGTGTTAGAGAAAAGGTTCCATCTTCTCTATCATCTATATAGTGATTTGGTTGATTTACAAGAGAAAATGGGAGCCATTTCTTATCATCTACCTGACTTTGAGGATTGGGAGGACACTTAAGAGGATGAGGAAGGACAAAAAAAAGATGAAGGGGACCAAGAGCAAGGAGGTGGTGGACATGGTGAACAAAGGGATGATGAAAATAATGAAGTGGTTAAAGATAGTGATGACTCCTCAACACTTTAAAACCTTTTCATGTTTTATGTTTCTAGTTTTTGTTTTAGCATTTAGTGTGTTTTATGTTTTCAAAATTATGGCCTAGTAATGTATGATCAAACATCTTAGTATTTTTGAATTTGCTTATGCAGTTGTGTTATGTTATGTAATTAATGATAGTTCTATTAGAGTTATGTTTATTTTATTAAACTCTAATTCATTGCAATTTTGATTATGTTGAAACTTATGGACATTCCCTCTCATTCTTCCCTTAATATTTAAAGTTGAAAATACAAACTTGATTAAGAGGGAGTATAGATTGAGGGGAAGTACTTTATTAATTTGATATTCAATGCCTTAGATAATCTCCATTACCTTGACTTATTAATTTAAACTTCTCAATGGACTACCAAAACCTTAAAACACTTAAGAATATGTATTGTTAGCTATTTACCCTTTACATATTCAATCTAAATTGTCAAAATCAAAAAGAGGGTGATTGTTAAACTAGGGTGGTCAAACATCTCTTTTGATGTTGACAATGTTGATTGAAAGGTCCTAATTTCATTTTGAAGTGTTGATCTTACTAAAATTAAGATAAAAACTCATTGGAAGTTAAATGGAAACTTTAAGTGCCTAGTGTGGAAAATGACTTCAAATTTGCTACCAAGAATGATAGGTCATAACTGCTATTTTTGACAAGGAGGAACATAATAAATCTAGGAAAGTTCAAGATCCTACTCACTGTAGGGGTAGTGATTGTGATCTTTAAAACAAGTTAGAGGGACTTTAACTACTTGGCCAAATTAAGCCATGTGGCAAGAAGACCATTACTTATTCAAAAGTCATGACAACGACTTTGGCATAGCAACTAGAAAATTTTGAAAATCTAAGAACTTCAAAGCCTAATTCAATTTGTGATGATGATAATAGCCAACACCTCCATTTTGTAACCACTTTTAATATGGTTAAGGGGACCCAATGACAAGTTTTATGGATCAACTGGTAATGAAATGCCATATGTAATTCCCTATTAGACACAATTGAAAGTCATAACTACAACCTAGCAAAATTCAGAGCGAAAGACTTTCGTGATCGTGACTTTATATCTCAATCGCTACATTATTTGTCAAGCAAGTAGGGCAAGATTTTATCAACTTTGAAGATTTAAGAATAGTTTTGTTTATAACATCTCCTTGGTGATAAAAACCTATACATACTCCACCAAATCGACTTAAATGCAAGAGAATAACATTGATTTAGCCAAACTCTTACAATTTGAATTCTCAACTCTCTTTCTCATTAATTCTTTGTAATTGAGTTGTTAATATTTGATGTGAGTCATTAAACACCATTGGGTTTGGGTTTTAAAGTGATACTTGTGTAGAAAAACTTTTGCATGGGTTAAGTGTGAGCCTTGGAAAAAAAAACTTGGAAGGTTATGTGTGAACCTTGTAGAACACAAAGTGTAAAATTTGGTGTGAGCTTGTGAAACACCATTTAGTGATAACGAAATACCCAATTAGTAAATTGGGGAGTGGATGTAGGGTTTGTTAACTCCTGAACCACTATAAATCTTTTTCGTTATATATTTTTCTACTCTTTTTAAACTTGCTTCACTAAGTTTGACTCCAAAATTTAAATTTCTTGCTAATTCAACCCACCTTCTTGGTGTGTAAGGGCCAACAAAAATTAGAATAATGTCTATACGAATCAACAAATCCAACTTGGAATATCAAAGTCATAAGTCTAGAAAATGTCAAGTTAAATGATGAAAGTTTTCTAATATATAAATCAATTCACTATATATTTATTCATATAAACTATGAAAATAACCATTTTTATCATTAAATGACAGAAAAATAATGCATATGCAACTATATGAAAATTTGATATTTCATATTTTTTGTATATACTGAAAGAAGGAGAAGTATATATGCTTTGTGGATTTGAAGTAATGCCCAAATAAAATTGCAACACGTATCTGACAAATTTATTCAAATAAGTAGAAATACTTCTATTTAGCAAATAATAGAAGGCTCATCCACAATTCTATTTGAAAATTTTTAGTTTATTGACTATGAAGATCATCAGTCCAAAATAAACAATAATGTGTATCTAACAAGTATATTCAAATATAATTTATTCTTTCTTTCTTGAATATATATATATATATATATAATGTCTAAAGTATATATTTTATGTTACAAATATAATTGGACAAACAATATGCATTAATCAGGCAGAAGATTCACCAATACGGTGCAGAATAATAACAAAAAAGAAATATGCAAATTAGAAATATTAGGTAATTAGCATTAATAAAAAAAATCATTTATAATATAATTAAAATAATCTATATATCTAACAAAAATATATTGGATTAGGTTGGTCAAAACTAAGTCAAAGCTCTCTTTTGATCTTGACAATATAGATTGAAAGGTTCTACTATCATTCTTAAGTGTTGTCCATTAAGAAATTAAGTTAGGAACTCATTAGAAGTTGAAAGCAAGTGATAGAAAACAAAATGTTTAAAGTGTCAAAACTATCTCCTAAGTCACGAACAAGATTTAAGGATCACGACCTCTATCTCAAGAAAAATTGGGAACAAAAGCTCTAGTCTATTTCACAATGTCTGTCATAGCCTGAGTCATAACTATTATCTTCAAATGAATAAAGATGACCTCAGATGACTAACCATGCCAAGCCACATGTCAAGATAACCATTGAAGGTTCAAAATTTCAGAAGCAACATCTTAGCAGCGATCGCGATTTGCCAAATCTTGGATCATCATAACTTCAGTTGGATTCATGGTAAAGGTAGCAGCCAAACTTTCAAAATTGAGGCAACAAATTTTGATAACCGTTTGAGGTCTCCAATAGCTAGTTCTTTGAAGAACTAATGTTTAAACTGTCAAGTGTCACTAGCCATTAGACACATTTAAAGATCTCGATCATGATTGAATAAAATTTAGAGCGAAGTATGGACCGCAATTGTAACCTACGATATTAATCACAATCTCAGTGTGACAATAATTAAATGCATGATTTTTGCCACCATCTTATGAGATTTAGAGATGGTTTCAATTGTAACAACTATTTGGTGGGTTGGAACTTATAAATACTTCGTTAAATGACTTTGAATGCATGAGTCTAGCATTTAATTATGGCCAGACTCTTGCAATTTGATTTATTAATACCTTAACTCATTTATTCTTTATACTTTAGTTGTTTAAGGTTAAATGTTAGCATTAAACACTTGGGATTGGGATTAGAGTGAAGCAAATTAAGAAAATTTATTGCTAAGTTTAAGTGTGAGCCTTATGATGCATTCAGCTAAGGTAAGTCTAATAAGGATCCATTACAACTTTAAGGCCCAATTAAAATAGAAAGGTTAAAGAAGTTTAAAGATGTACTTAGAGCTTTTACACAAGGAAAGATATGGAAAGAATTGGCTCCAACAGATCGAGGATTGCTTGAAGCCCAAATGCATGAAGATGGGAGCTTGAACTTTGCAAATGGAATGCTTAATTTAATACAATGGATCCTAATTGATGGAGAGGACCAAAGCCCAACCCTATTATGCCATAGCATGGAATTGAACCCAAAATGTGAAGACAAGCCTAAATGTTAAAGATTCATGCCAGATTTGCTTAGTTGGCATTGTCTTCCTATTGTCATAAGGAATTCTCCTCATTGGATGAATATCATGTTGCTTTTAGTTAGGATTCTTTAGTTAGTTATTTGTTTGTGTAATGAACCTTGAAATAAATTATTTTAATGCTAGAAATTAGCTAGGCCAAATCATGGCAATCAATACAATTACTTAGGTCAGATCATGGCAACTAATATGATTATTTGCTTTTAGTCTTTATGTGAGAGCGAAATTAGTTCTCCTAATAGGTTTAGGAGTAATAAATTTGGCCAGAACATGTAACTAGAAAGAAGTTTTCTAGAGATCTTGTTTAGATTGAAGGATTTATCTTTTTCTTGATCTTTGAATTATACTTAGGACTTATGTTCATCAAACGGGTCATAAGCTAATTCCATCTCGCTTGAATTAGATTGGTATCAGAGCCAAGGTTATTCAAGATCGAAAGGTACTGTTCTTGCATTATTCTTCATTATTTGCTTATGTTCTTATGATTAGAACATTCAAATCACATTTTGCCTCTTCTTCTCCTTGTTTCAATTTCATTAGTTGTGTTGTGTTCAATTCTTTTTTTTTTTTTTGTTTTCTTCTATCAAATTCATTTTGTTGTCCCTAGGCACCAAGAAGGGGGGTTGAATTGGTGTATAAAAATTTCAACAACAAAGAAAAGAGGGAGAAGAAAGAGTAGAATGGAGATAATCGATTTATAGTGGCTCGGGTATAATTAACCATATGTCCACTTTCCAATTAATCAATTGGGTATTTCACTATCTCAAGGTGTTTTCAAGCTCACACCCAACTTGTACAACTTGTGCTTTGATGGCTAACACACAACCTTACAATAATGTGTTTTTAGGCTAACACACAACCTCACTCAAGTGTTTCACTAGGCTCACACTTAAACCTTTCTTAAAGTGTTTTTACAGGCTAACACTACAATCTTACAACTTGGTGTTTAATGCTCACACCTAACAATTACAATTTCATCAAGAAAATGAAGAAAATGAGTAGTAAAGATTGAGAGTTTTAATCACTTGTAAAAAATTCCTTAGCAACCTTATTCATGGTTATTTGGTGGTGTATTTATAGCCAAACTTCACCAAAGAGACATTGCAGATAATAGCTCATCAAATCTTTGAGACATGCTAGACAGATTTTGCATTAAATGCTTGTCAGGATGAAATCGCGATCGCTACTGCCATTTCGCAATCGCTAAATCCAAATTCTTTAAGGGAAACCCCGTTTGTGTCTAACGACTAGTCTACATGGTAGCTTCTTATTAGTTCACCAAGAAAATATAGTCGTTGTCTTTTACCTACTTTCAGAAGTCATAGTAGTGAGTTTTCTTGTATAGGCCGAGACAGAGGATACGAATCCGTCTGTCAAAGTGGTCATCTTTTTTCCTCAGGACTCGCAGTCGCTACCAACAAGATGCCTTCGTGAAATTTGACTTCCAACAGTCTTCTAGGACACTTGTCAAGTTGTGGTTGTGGACTTGCTTCACTCTTGAGTTACTTTGAAATTCGCGGTCGCAACTAAGGCGTGACTTTCACCGCGAATTCGTCTGTCACATTTTGGCTTCTTCTTTTCCATAGGTTACGATCGAGAATGGCTCCTCGATTTCGCCTGCTTGAATTTCAACATGCCTTAACATGAGTTGCGATCGCAAATCCTAGATTGCGGTCGCGATTTTCTTATCACTTTAGAGTTTATCAACTCCTTTCATTTTTTCTTGAGAGATTTATTTATTTCTGCAAAATCAACACTTATTTGAAATATTAGTGATGATCAATCTACTTTGTCAAGATCAAAAAGAGGTTCTAGACTTAGGATTAATCATCCTAGTCCAACAATCTCCCCCTTTTTTATTTTGACAACCTAAATTGATCCAAAGTGAAAAATAAGTTCAAAAAAGTAAAATTGAATCATAACTTAGCAAAGATTTCTAAGTCTTAAGTTAAGTTGTTCCTTAATAGTTGCTCCTCCTCACTTTATGCACTTACTTACTTACTCCCCTTAAATAGTTATCTCTCCTTTGGATTTTATAATTTTTCACTTGAATCTTATCTTATTTTATCTCCCCCTTTGGCAAGATCAAAAAGATTAAATAAGACCATAGATAAGTAAAGGGAAATTTAAGCATAAGTAGGAACAAGAAGCAAAAGTATATAAGGAACAAACATTGATTATAAAGATAAAAGTAATTGCTTAACACAAAGAGATGCAAAAAAGAACAAACTTTAATAGATATACTAAATATGAGATCACAAGTTTGATTATAAAAGGTAAATAAAGAAAAAAGAAAGTATTAAAAGAAACCTAAAAACTAAAAAGCTAGAGAATCACTATCGTATTCAGACGAGTCATCTGCAGTCTCTTGGAGGCCACCTTCAGCCTCATCTTCGTCTTCCACACCTTGATCCCCATCTTGTGTATCGTCAAATTGCATAAAGTCGGGGAGGTGGCAAGGAGGAATTTTGAGCTTTTCTTGAAGATCCACCATGTCACTGTGGAGGTAGGAGAGGAATAGTGATCGTTTCTTCATCATTCACATAAGTTTATCAAGCTTGTTATTGATAGTGGAGAGCGATACTTTTGCCTTTGGCTTTGGTGGAGGAGGAGCAGAAGGGGCTGAAGAAGGAACCTCTTCAAGGTGGAGGTGCTTCCTTTTGCATGCGTGAGAGCTCTCCAGTCGCTATGCACCATAAGCACTAAGCAAATAGGCATAGGAGTCAGGGTGTATTGCCTTAGCGTTGACGAGGTAGGTGAGATCCAAATAGTTCTGTGAAGGCAAATACATTTTGGTAAGAAGTTTTTCCTTCTCCTCGTCTAGGGCGCCCATATAGCGATCGATCGCGGTGACATGCGATGGAAGTAAAAATTGACTCTTCGGCTTGGTACTCATGTGAATCAATTGATCCACTAGATACCTGCTGGTCTGGATAGGATTGTTCTTCACTAGGCAGAAGAGAAAAGCAAGGTCTTTCTATGAGACTTTTTCATTCCCATCGCCCCTTGCGTTGATGGAGAACGTGATTATTCGGTGGAGAATCTAGAATGGTAATGTCTTGATATGTTTTGCCAAGGAAGATCGAGGGTCATGCTTAGCCTCAATCAAGATCTCTGGCCAAAATTCTAAATAAATGACATCGAGAGCAGCAATAACGAAAGGAATGTGCTCACCAATTTGAAGAGTGAAGAGGTTGGACAATTGCTCAAAAGTGATGTAGTATGGATCACCGAACGCCCGAAACGTCATACCATATTGCCCTGCTGAAGACTCCATTTTACAGCTCAATTGAATCGTGCATATAAACTCTCAAACAATTTCCTCGTATCTGGGTTTCGCACGAAAGATAAAGTCATTCTAGCTCAGATTGGACAGGAATGCACTGATTTCATTGGCAAGGACAAGGGACTCGAGCAGAAATGAAGAAGGAATTTTATTAGGGAGGATGGTTTTGGAGAGATTAGCTTTGTACCTCTCCTTTTCCTCTCGAGTAACTCCCTTCATATTGAGGAGAGAAGGAGGAGCAGAGGGTTATGCAATTCCCTTGCCCTTGTCTGCTCTGGAGGCTTTCTTTGGTGCCATGAAAGATGCTTAAGAGAAAGAGGAAAGATTTGAGAGATTAGGAGATTTGGAAGGTGGTAGATTGAAGTTGTGATGAAATCATTATTTAAGGGGGTATTTATAGGCTTCAAGGGGTGTGAAAACGGTAACAAACGGCTAGAAATTGATTAAATGAAGGGTTAGCAATGGTTGGCAATCAAATCTCATAAATATGAGTCAGTTACTATAATTCGCGTCTGCGATTTCCTCAGTCGCAACCTCAAATTCTGAAAAATGTGAGAAATGGACAAATTTTCCTTGGGAATACGTGCTGCAACGGTCAGAATTTTGAAAAATTGACAAAATTTGCAGTAAAGAGTGATTTTCACGATCGCGAATTGACATTTGATAGCCGATAAAGTTAACTTGTAATTCGCGGCCGTGAAGAATGAATAGCGACCGTGAATTGTGAGTCATTAAGGATAATAATGAAAAGTTTGAAAAAAACATGTACTCTCCTAAAGACAAATAATAAAACCTTTCATATCATCAATCAAATATATCACACACACATGTACTCTCTTTTAATAAAACCTTTCATGTACTCTCTTTTAATAAAGTGCATCCTTTCTTCATTTAAAGGTTTAGTGAAAATATCTGCAAGTTGATGATTAGTGTTAATGAATTCTAACACAACATCACCTTTTTGCACATGATCTCTAAGAAAGTGATGTCTAATATCTATATACTTACTTCTAGAATGTTGGATGGGATTTTTGAAAGATTAATAACACTAGTATTGTCACATTTGATAGGAATGCGATCAATTACTTTACCAAAGTCCTTTAATTGTTACTTTATCTAAAGAACTTGGGTGCAACAACAACCCGCTGCTACATACTCGGCTTCCGCGGTAGACAAGGCAACCAATACTTGCTTTTTACTAAACCAAGAGACTAGACATTCTCTTATGAATTGGCAAGTCTCAAAAGTGCTTTTTCTATCTAAAAGACTACCTGCGTAATCTGCATCCGAATACCCTACTAGGCTAAAGGAAGAGTTCCTAGGATACCAAAGTCCTAAGTGAATAGTGCCATGCAAATATTTGAAAATTCTCTTTACATCATTCAAATGAGATTCCCTAGGTGAAGATTGAAACCTATCACACATACAAACACTAAACATTATATCCAGCCTAGAAGCAGTAAGATAGAGTAGAGATCTGATCATACCTCGATATCTCTTTTCATCTACTATCGTACCTAAATCATCCTTGTCTAGCTTGATGGTACTACTTATTGGAGCTTTTTCTACCTTGCATCCTTCCATGCCAAATTTCTTTAACATTTCCTTTGTGTACTTAGCTTGGTTGATGAAGATCCCTTCTTTGAGTTGCTTTATTTGTAGACTAAGAAAGAATTTGAGCTCTCCCATCATGCTCATTTTGAATTCCCTAGTCATACACTTAGCAAATTCCTCATAAAGAGATTCATTAGTAGCGCCAAAGATAATATCATCAACATAGATTTGGACAATTAAAGTGTCATGCTTGTGTTTTTTTATAAATAGTGTGGTATCAACCTTTCCTTTCTCAAAATCATTTTGTAAGAGAAACAAACTAAGCCTTTCATACAAAGCTCTTGGAGCTTGTTTTAAACCATAAAAGGCTTTGTTTAGTTTTAAAACATGATTAGGAAAATAATGTGACTCAAAATTAGGAGGTTGTTCAACATGCACTTCCTCCTCAATGATGCCATTTAAAAATGCACCCTTAACATCCATTTGAAAAAGTCTAAAATTCATATGACATGCAAATGCTAAGAGAATCCTAATGGCCTATAATCTTGCTACGGGTGCAAAGGTTTCATCATAGTATATGCCTTCCTCTTGGTTGTATCCTTTGGCAACTAATCTAACCTTTTTTCTAGTGATGACACCTTGCTCATCTAACTT